>JARYGA010034994.1:0-24211 GCA_030545235.1 Helianthus tuberosus | reverse complement strand
TTACTGCTGCCAGACTCTTCCTGACCCAGAAGAGCTGTGTTGCCAAATGTGTAGTCATCTGCAACTTTGCTAGACTCTTGCAACTTCTTTTTCTGGTTTAACTCCCTTTCATAGGTCAGGAGTCTACCATGAAGTTGGGTCAGTGTCAGATCTTTGAACTCAACAGAGTTTCAGGTCACAAAAGCAATGGTGTCCCATTTATCAGGAAGTGATCTTAAAAACATGCTATTAACGGTTGATTTTGGAAATTCAGTTTTAACAAGTTTTAAATTCACTTATGAGACAGCTGAATCGCTCAAACTGCTGTGTTAATGTTTCACCCTTAACGTGACAAAAGGTTTCATACTGTTGGTTCAGAATTTCCCTGTTGTTTTCAATAACTTCTTCAGTTCCCCCAAACTGTTCCTTCAATGCATCCCATAATTCCTTGGCACTGTTACAGTGTAACAGTCCAGCATAGATTTCATTGGGTAGTGCAGAAGATAAAAGCTGCGAATTTCCACATACATAAACGTAATACACGACATATATACTCACAAAACTGATACTACCATCTAAGTCCTCGAGCTTCGATTGCGATTGCTAAACTAGACCCCGTTGGGCGTAATAGTACTATACTAGTCATGGTGGGACGTCGCGAGTATAAGTCCTAGCACATATGTAACTAGCATCACGTATAACTATGCACATTGGTCATTCGCAAGTGATAAATAGTTTAAGCATTTGATGTGATTTGATTTGATAGCAACGTATGTTACACCCAAAAGTGCAAAAGCAAAAAGGGTTCAAGTATACTCACAGTCGGTGTTCGGCAAGCAAACACAACTTGGTTGGATTGAAGGGAGCGTGTCTGAGATTAGCCTGAGTTTAGATTGATAGCGTAAGCGTTGGGTAGTGCGTGAAACGGTGGCGGTGAACCAAGAGTCGGATGGTTATCCAATCGGATGGCAATCCGATAGGATGGCCAGATGTTCGGGTGGCAATCCTTTCGGGTGGCAATCCGTTCGGATGGTCATACGTTCGGATGGCCATTCGATTGGATTGTCATCTTGCTTGGTGAAGGTGTGTTGGTGTATGATGGCTTGTCTTTTGAAGTTTTTATTTTCGTTGTAGCATTTTCAAAACAGAGAAGTATCTCTACCTTTCAGGTCGGTCGATCGAACGGCCGATCGATCGATCGGGTGGCAACTCGATCGGGTGGCTGTTCGATCGAACGGTGATCCGATTGGCAAGACACTTTTGTTGATGATAAGCCCACAGTAGACTGGTCACTCGATCGGGCGGCAGTCCGATCGGGTGACAATCCGTTGGAACTGATGTGCAATGAAGATTTGTAAAATGTTTAAGTGTTGAGGATCCAAAGTCAGCCGTTCGGATGGTCGTTCGATCAGACGGCAATCCGTTCGGACGGCAATCCGTTCGTCGTTCAAATCTTTGAGTGTTTGAAAATTGTTTAAGTCTTGATACCAAGTGCAATCCGATCGGATTGCGGGTCGATTGGGTGGCAGTCCGATTGGACGGCAATCCGTCCCGCAACCTGATCATTTCACAACTTGTTTATTTCGTTAAGTTTCCGCGATTTGATCGAGACGGTATGACTACGAGTTAAACAATGGAAACTCCACCAAGTCCAAGTCATTGGATCGGATGGGAAATTGATGTGTGCAAAATGCAACATATAAATTTCATCAAATGAGGCATAAAACTAACCTTTTTTTAGTACTAATGTTGGAAAAAGTGTGCTTTTGTCTTCCTTTTGTATTTTCAGGATTAAATGAGCTCAAATGAACAAAAGAAGCAAAAAGGCAGCTAAATCTAATAAAAATACAAAAAGAGGGATAAACGTGGCATGCCCGACCCCCCGACAGCATCTTCCCAAGAAAAACAAGAAGACAGAAGGCTGAACACGCCCCGTGCTCAGTGAGCACGGGGGCGTGCCCAAGTGTCTGCAGAAAAGACAAAGCTATAGAAGCTTCTATCACCCACCACGGGGGTGTGCCCATCGGACACGGGGCCGTGGTCAACTCTAAGATTCGCAGAATCTGAGGAAATCTTGATAGTACAGATACGCTTCTGCACACGGGGTCGTGCCCAGCGGACACGGGGGCGTGGTCAACTAATGCAGACAAACTGCAATTAATGAAGAAAGAGAAGGAAGATGGACACGGGGCCGTGCCCGAGCTGCTGTTCAGGCTATAAATAGGGGTGCTTGGCTCATTTGCAAACCATCCCTAGGCAAACCACCTCTCTCACACTACACCCACCCTCCACCACCATCACAACCCACATCCACATCCACCACCATCATCCATCATCCATCATAGAGTGTGTGTAGTAGTCTCGGGATCCAAGATTGATCGTAAGAGTTCTTGACAATCAAAGGCCATGTTTGCCTAAGTCTCTTACATCACTTGGTGAAGACAAGTGTCTAGTGTAACACTTTTTATTTTTAATCTTTTCGCACTTTTTATTTGGTTATGTATTAATGACTTTAATAACTAGTTTCTTATGTTGAAGGTGATTCTTCCTTATCGTTTGTCCGTGGTGTCTTGGCATTATTTTACTGTCTATATAAAATAAAAGATTTTCACCATTCATATCTCCACGGTCTATATGGAGATATGTTGGCTACCTGGTCGGGGGTTAAGGGAACGGTTTGGTAAGAGTCTTACCTTGTTCAGTGTATAGATCCTGCAAGTACCTGGGTCAAATTTAGTAGGACCTCCTTCAATACCCACTGGTATTGGATGGTGGGGGTCCAAACTCTTTGATCCCCTCATATGTAAGCTACTATTAATACTTTAACCCGGCTACTTAGGACTGTATCCCTGCTGACTCAGACTACTTAGCCGAGGGTAACGTCACCTTCAAAAGAGGGGCCTACCACATTATGCATTAATAACTTAATTAATTATCTTTCAATAATCCGACCCTTTAGGATTGTATCCTTGCTGACTCAAACTACTGGGTTGAGGGTAACGTTACCTTCAAAAGAGGGGCCTACTACAATAACTAAGATAATCTCTTAAAAAGTGCAAAAGTGTGGAAATAATCAAAGGTTACACTACACACGAGTCGGATCCAAGTGATTCATCTTGTCTATCTGTTTTTATTTTATTTTATTTTTCAGCATTTTAGTTAGTTTTATTTTTCTAGTTTAAAACCTTTTTCTAAACTTTTGATTTGATTAGACGTTGAGGATAAACCGGTACTAAAAGCACTTGTGTCCTTGGACGACCTCGGTATCTTACCAACACTATACTACGCTCACGATGGGTGCACTTGCCCATATGTGTGTTTTGTGTTAGTAAATATCTTGTTTTATAAATTTAAAACTTGGCTAAAAAGTGTAAAAAGGGCTTAAAATATATATTAAAAACCATACACACTTCACACGCATCAGAAATCACCCTGTCCGATCAGTTGACTGTTCTCGACGGTTGTTCGTGTTCAACACGATAGGCCGGTCATCTCGTTGATAGGAACCAGTTTTGAGTGAAAAGTTAAGAAAGTTTGAAGAAAAACTTAGAAAACTTAGATTCGGCTTAGATTTAGGTGAGATTAGTGTTTATACACCGTGGAATCTATCAGATCTGGACTGTTCTTGCTGAGATGAGGTCACACTTCATTGTTCTTAAGAACTCCATGATGACATCACCTTAGAACGGCTCAAATCCAAAGATTTAACGGTGAAAAAGTGAGATTTGATGACTAGAAAAATGATGGAGTGCGTGTAGATCATAGAAGTACAATATTCAGGGTGAAAACTTACAAGAATCGTGGGTAATCGAGTGAAAATGGCGAGAAGGCGTCTGGTCGAGCGAGGGCAGTCACATCAATTGTTGTTGATGTGACAAGTGGGGTATTTATAGGCAAGGAGGAGGAGAAAGGCGGTGCAGTGAATCAGATCGGATGGCTGTCTGATCGAGTGGCACCTCGATCGGCTGGCACCTCGATCGGGTGGCACCTCGATCGGGTGGTCATCCGGTCGGGCGGTCATTCGGTCGGTGACATCCGGCGAGTTGTGTTGTGTTTCGACGTTTTGCTTCGATTGCTAAGCGTTGCGATAGTTTGGTTACACATTCCATCCTCATTTTCATATATTTATTCAAATTAGTCACCTTGGGTCGTATATACATATCCATATTCCAATCCTGCGATAATCGAGTTACGCTTGCTTGCGAGTGCGTTTTTGAGTATTGCGCTAGATTGCGACACATCACGGCTATCAAGGAGGGTAGAATTGGTCCTCACTCGACATCATCGTGGTTGTCAGCAAGTGTGATGTGATGTGACAGTGATAAAGTATGCGAAAATACTGCGATGTAGCGATGTATGCGATAAAGGTACATTCTGATCCGAATCTCTGGTGCTAGGCGTAACGAGTATAACGTGTAGTAACAACGCACGAACGTGCGGGTTGTTACAGTCTCCCCTGCTTTAGGAAATTTTGTCCCGAAATTAATCCACAAGAAGGGTTGCGAGGATTGATGCGAGTGGGAGTAACGATTAAAACGCGTCAAAATAAGCGAGCGATCGATTGAAATTCGACGAGCGAGAGTGTTGCGATGACTAGCGATGGTAGCGAGTAAGGAGAGTCGTATACAAAAGATGACAACACATAAAAAGCGATCCAAAAGTGTTTTGAATTCTCGAAAATTGATTAATTTGAAAAGGTTTTGAAGAGCTTGTTTATGAAAAATCTTCCCACAGCGCGGTGTTAAACTGTTTCGATGTTCACACCAGCGCTATGAGTGGGGTTTTATTAGGTTACTAAAAGATTTTATGGTGTTTAAAACTTGTTTTGCGAAATTTTCTCGTCACGCGGCAGTAACTTAAGTCGATTGTCACACCATCGTCAGAAGATAATCTCGTTTTGTACAAAGGTTTTGATCAAATTTTAGAAAAAGTATTGTGGGAAGAAGGGTCGGTTTAAACTTTGTGTAAATAAAGCTTGTTAATAATACCAAAATTTTAATTTTTAAGGTCGGCCTCGCGTGGCACTTTTCCACGAAAGTTCGACAATATGGCTAAAACGCTAATATATAGGAAGTACCAGCGGCGTATCCACCACGCTTTAACCATATGGCTTCCGTCTCGTGAGGCAGTGTCATACGTGTCGACATAGTACAGACAGATTGCGATGACTCGATCCAAACGAGAAAGGGTTGGATCAAGTCTTGGAAGGCGAACTGAGTGATGAAGTCGTTTTCGAACTCAGTTTAGCGATACGAGCGCGTGCGACAAGCGATGAGCGGTAGACAAATATTGATAGCACAAAAACAAAGATAATAAGCGAAGACAACGGCGACAGGCGTAAAGCGATAGCGACAACCGTCAAGCGATAGGCGACGATCGATGTGTTGCAAGCGGTAGGAATATACGCGATTAATGCGATTCGATTGGATTGATCAACACCACAAAATTTAACTAACATTAGACCCCACATGGCCTTTTTCCACGAAAGTCTGCTGATATGGCTAAAACACTTATATATAGGAAGTACCAGTGGCGTATCCACCATGCTTTAACCATATAAGTTTCATCTCGTGAAGCGAGGTCACGTGTGCTAACTTAACACAGATAACACAGATACGATAAGCGATAGTGTTAGCGATAGGCGACGAGCGATATGCGATTAAGCGAATAGTGCGATTTCGATTTGATTCCACATTAAAACCCACATGGCATGTTTCCACGAGAGTTGGCTAACATGGCAAAACACTTATATATAGGAAGTACCAGCGACGTATCCACCATGTTTTGACCATATTAGTTTTGTCCCGTGAAGCGATGTCATACATAATAAAACAACACAGATTGCAATGAGTATCAGGCGATGAGCGGTGAGCGATAAGCGGTAAGCGGTACGCGATAAGCTATAAGCGATACATGGTATGATTAATCTCCACAGTTCCACAATTTAACCAACATTAAGCCCCACATGGCATCTTTCCACAAAAGTTTGCTAATATGGCTAAAACACTTATATATAGGAAGTACCGGCGGCGTATCTACCATGTTTTATCCATACTAGATCCGTTCCGTGAATCGATGTCATGTGTGCCAACATAACACAAGTAGCGATAAGCGTTAGAAGCGATAAGCAATGCGAGTATCGAAGCGATGAGATTAATAGATGCGTTAAGCGTTAAAGTGTTGCGAGGGTGATGTGCATTAGATTCCAGCGAAATTGCGATTGAGTTGCGAATAAAGACTTACGACCAGTCTTGCGTCGATGCAATTGCCCTACGGGGGTAGACTCTCCAGAGTCCATCGATGAGGCATTTGCATTGCGTTTGCAGACTTACGACAAGTCCCGCGATGATGCGATGTAGTTGTTACGCCTTGCGAATGAGTGTAGTGTGTCGAAAATAACCATAATAGTATAGGTCTAAACGTTCAACTCCACGTGGCACTTTCTTCACGAGACTTCGGTAGTATGGCAAAGCACACCTTGCTTTACCCCTACTACTTGCATCCCGTGAATAGATGTCGCACTTTGTTGACATGGTCAAGACGCTTATATATAGGAAGTACCAACGGCGTATCCACCACGCTCGACCATGCTTTTAACGTTATGGCACCATTAGAACTCACTACGATCTCCGTGCACTGGCCAAAGTAATCCCGTGTGCACCCGTGATTAGTCATTCCTTGCACGTTTATCGTACCTTATTCTAAGAGTGTAGTGAGGGTAAAACACCTTATATCGTGATATAATATATAGCATGTGTGTGATTCCAGATTAAGTGCGAAAACGCGAGAGATAAATAGAGTCCACATTGCATCGAGAAATAGAGCAAGTTTAAAATGCAAAAGAAATTAATCGGCGAAGATCATATCATTACAACAACATTGGAAGCATAACTAATGTTGCTGTGGAGGACTACTACGAAGATCGCGATTGTTGCTGGAATTCCTCAAGTCTGCGGCCCCGTGCGGCAGTGTTGGGTAAGATGACCATACCAGTTGCAATTTGCGCAAAAGCGACAGTTAGTTTCTGGCCGGTGATGATACGTACACATGAGACATAGGGGATGAGTTCCGTTGTAGTCGAGCTTCGAGTGAACTGGAACTGCTTGAAGAGGTTCTGGTTGCGACAGTTCAGTTGTTGAAGAGTTTGGGCTCATGGTCTTCCGTTTGCGGCTGGGATGAGCTTCCTGAAACGGTGCGTTGTCGTCGGAGGATTCATTCGAGGACTCTCTTGAAGAATCGTCGGAGGAATCATCAGAAGAATCGATGACGATTGCTTGATGAGCTTGTCTGACAGGATTCTTGGGGAAAAATCCGTCCAAAACTAGTTTGTCGTTGATTTCTGCGGCTAAGCGGTAGGTTTCTTCGAGGGTAGCAGGTCTTGCAGCTTCAACGAAATCGCCCACACACTCAGGCAAGCCACGAATATACTTCGTGATGGCTTTTTCTGAAGTGTTGACTTGACTTGGGCAGATTATGCTAAGCTGTTTGAACCTTGCGGTGTAGCCAGTATTGTCACCTTCGACTTGCTTGATTTCCCAAAATTCATTTTCTAGCTTCTGAACTTCGTGGGGAGGGCAGTACTCTTTCTTCATAAGCTCTTTCAGCTCATCCCAAGAGAGAGCGTAAGCTGCGGAGATCCCACGTTTGTTATGTTCGGCCGTCCACCAGCCAAGTGCGTGCGATTGAAATACTCCGGTAGCGCAAGTGGTACGGAAACCATCGGGACACCCACTCTGACGAAGGGTGACTTCGATAGAATCGAACCATTGGAGTAGCTGGGACACACCTCGTTCACCTGTGAACTCCATCGGTCCACAGGCTTTGAAGTGTTTGTAGAGGAAAGCAGATTGCGGCGCTTCCGTCTTAAAGTCTTCCGAGGTTCGAGAGTTGCTGAGAGAGTGCACTTGAGCGACAATTTAAGGAATGACTTTGGCCACTTCCCTAGCCACAAGCGAGGCAATCCTCTTCTCGGCGCTTCGTTTGGCTCTTCTCCTAGCTGTTTGTCTCGAGGTAGAGTCGTTTGAAGACATCTAGACAAAGAGAGAGTTGGAGTGAGATCCGATCATAATGATTTTTGAGTTTGCGATGCGATTGAGCGCGTTCAAAACTTGTTGCGAGTAATATAATAGATTACACATAGGAGCCACGTAGAAGACACGAGATTCCTAAGTTCTCACACGATTGATTCATTTTGCACATGTAAATAGTTGTAGCTTATACTTGTACACATACATGTCGGTACAGGATGCGCGAGGACGTGTTGGATGGAGAAAGCGAGGGCGATTAATTAGACATTAGTTTTGTTGTGAACATTCGTTTTTCGTTTTAGATTGCGATGGCCGTGCGAGTTGTGTGTTTTACGAAAATAGGGAGCGAAAATCGATAAATCGAGAAATCGATAAAGCGTAAGGTTTAAATTGTAAACACATAAGCGTAAATAGATTCCATAAAGCGTAATATCGTCGAATCCGTAAATTAGATAGAGTGCCTCGGGTGTTTAGGCGTCGACTGCCTAAGGTGACCCAACTATACCCAACAAGTTCGTGCACGCGCGTTGCCCTAGAAGACTTATGCTTCCACTGGGATGCAGCTCATGGCATTCGTCTTCCTAGTCATCGTGTGGCTCGAATTATCGTTATAGCCGAGTCCTTGGTGAGAGCTTTTAAAAACCATTTTATAGAGAGCAAAACGGTGTATTAAGATATGGGTTTCACCCCTGACTTAATAACTTCGCTCCTAACTGTGGTTGTGCTCTTCAAATAAATTCGAGAGTTCCACTGGATTTTGAAATGGAGACTTCCGTTGAGATATGGATGTCACTCCTAGCTCAACAAAAGTTCTCGTGCTAGAAAAATGCGCTGAGTGAGCGATCTTATCGAGAGTTCTTGGTTTTCATGCCTGATCTCGACTGGATCTCTCGTTTGCGTTACGCGAGTATTTTTCGAAAACGTGTGTATTGTGTTGACCTTAGGAAAGGCTAAGTAATATTCTAGCCTTAGGAAAGGCTCTTCGCGTGTTGTAATATGCGGTGGTCACGCGAAGTTGTAATTTTAGCGGATTCGAACGAGAGTATCAAGTAGGCCCGTGCAAATCCTACTGGGTTCGCACGAGTCGGCCCGTTGGTACTTAGACTATAGACTAGGTCATTTCTAAGACGACAACCCGGACTAGGTCGTGTCTTTCCTAATTCCCTATAGTTATGGCTCTGATACCAATCTGTCGCACCCCAACCAATGGCGGAATCATCGGGGCGCAGCACTAGGCGAATCAGATTGCTCATGAGAATCCATAACAACTAAATTGCGACAGTATTTAATGCGTTCATTATCCCATACTAGTAAACAAATACAATCACATAAGCTGTCACGAATTTCATGTTCTCTCAAACAATACAAATCCGACAACCTAGATTTTAGGTGTGTTTCTAGACTTCCTAGCTTGATTTGATGTAGACTGCGACTAGACCTGCAACATACGTTAAAATAATGTCAATACAAAAGTATTGGCGAGCATACAGGTTTGATATGTAATAGTGTAATAGATAAAAGCTGCGAATTTCCACATACATAAACGTAATACACGACATATATACTCACAAAACTGATACTACCAGCTAAGTCCTCGAGCTTCGATTGCGATTGCTAAACTAGACCCCGTCGGGCGTGATAGTACTATACTAGTCATGGTGGGACGTCGCGAGTATAAGTCCTAGCACATATGTAACTAGCATCACGTATAACTATGCACATTGGTCATTCGCAAGTGATAAATAGTTTAAGCATTTGATGTGATTTGATTTGATAGCAACGTATGTTACACCCAAAAGTGCAAAAGCAAAAAGGGTTCAAGTATACTCACAGTCGGTGTTCAGCAAGCAAACACAATTTGGTTGGATTGAAGGGAGCGTGTCTGAGATTAGCCTGAGTTTAGATTGATAGCGTAAGCATTGGGTAGTGCGTGAAACAGTGGCGGTGAACCAAGAGTCGGATGGTTATCCGATCGGATGACAATCCGATCGGATGGCCAGTCGTTCGGGTGGCAATCCGTTCGGATGGTCATCCGTTCGGATGGCCATTCGATTGGATTGTCACCTTGCTTGGTGAAGGTGTGTTGGTGTATGATGGCTTTCCTTTTGAAGTTTTTTTTCCGTTGTAGCATTTTTAAAACAGAGAAGTATCTCTACCTTTCAGGTCGGTCGATCGAACGACTGATCGATCGGGTGGCAACTCGATCAGGTGGCTGTTCGATCAGACGGTGATCCGATTGGCAAGACACTTTGGTTGATGATAAGCCCACAACAGACTGGTCACTCGATCGGGCGGCAGTCCGATCGGGTGACAATCCGTTGGAACTGATGTGCAATGAAGATTTGTAAAACGTTTAAGTGTTGAGGATCCAAATTCAGCCGTTCGGATGGTCGTTCGATCGGACGGCAATCCGTTCGTCGTTCAGATCTTTGAGTGTTTAAAAATTGTTTAAGTCTTGATACCAATTGCAATCCGATCGGATTGCGGGTCGATCGGGTGGCAGTCCGATCGGACGGTAATCCGATCGGACGGCAATCCGTCTCGCAGCCTGATCATTTCCCAACTTGTTTATTTCGTTAAGTTTCCGCGATTTGATCGAGACGGTATGACTACGAGTTAAACAATGGAAACTCCACCAAGTCCAAGTCATTGGATCGGATGGGAAATCACCCCGTCCGATCAGTTGACTGTTCTCGACGGTTGTTCGTGTTCAACACGATAAGCCGGTCATCTCGTTGATAGGAACCAGTTTTGAGTGAAAAGTTAAGAAAGTTTAAAGAAAAACTTAGAAAACCTAGATTCGGCTTAGATTTAGGTGAGATTAGTGTTTATACACCATGGAATCTATCAGATCTGGACTGTTCTTGCTGAGATGAGGTCACACTTCATTGTTCTTAAGAACTCCATGATGACATCACCTTAGAACGGCTCAAATCCAAAGATTTAACGGTGAAAAAGTGAGATTTGATGACTAGAAAGATGATGGAGTGCGTGTAGATCATAGAAGTACAATATTCAGGGTGAAAACTTACAAGAATTGTGGGAAATCGAGTGAAAATTGCGAGAAGGCGTCTGGTCGAGCGAGGGCAGTCACATCAACTGTTGTTGATGTGACAAGTGGGATATTTATAGGCAAGGAGGAGGAGAAAGGTGGTGCAGTGAATCGGATCGGACGGCTGTCTGATCGAGTGGCACCTCTATCGGGTGGCACCTCGATCGGGTGGCACCTCGATCAGGTGGCCATCCGGTCGGGCGGTCATTCGGTCGGTGGCATCCGGCAAGTTGTGTTGTGTTTCGACGTTTCGCTTCGATTGCTAAGCGTTGCGATAGTTTGGTTACACATTCCATCCTCGTTTTCATATATTTATTATAATTAGTCACCTTGGGTCGTATATACATATCCATATTCCAATCCTGCGATAATCGAGTTACGCGTGCTTGCGAGTGCGTTTTTTAGTATTGCGGTACATTGCGACACATCCCGGCTATCAAGGAGGGTAGAATTGGTCCTCACTCGACATCATCGTGGTTGTCAGCAAGTGCGATGTGATGCGACAGTGATAAAGTATGCGAAAATACTGCAATGTAGCGATGTATGCGATAAAGGTACATTATGATCCGAATCTCTAGTGCTAGGCGTAACGAGTATAACGTGCAGTAACAACGCACGAACGTGCGGGTTGTTACATCAGGTGTCGATCCTAGAAGCTGAAAGCACGGAAGCTTAAAGCAAGGGGGAGCCTGAAGACAGAGTTAATCGAAAGGGGGAGCAGCTGAAGATAAAAACAAATCCACAGGGATTTTGTTAGAGATTGGGGAGTCTGTGTTGCTGAAAATGTCAACTTTCTAAAGACTCAGAGAAAGGTGAAAGCTACGTGATTGACTGCAGCAATATCCAAAGGGGAGTCGGTGAGTGCAGTATGTCTATCGCTTGCGTCAATCACGGAATATAGCTGAATCGTATGCTACAAGACTGGTGCAGCATTGAAAAAATCATCATTTGAAGCAAAGGTAGCTTCGTACGAAGCCACCCACATGATGTCTTGTTTGAACCTACTTGCCTATAAATAGGTGTCTTGGGTTCTAACCAAATGGAATTTTGAGCATTTTGATGCGAAGCTCTGTCCGTTTGTTTTCATGGTGTAAACGTTGTCAAATCAGTAAAGGAAAACAGTTGTATTTACATCTCCGAGTTCATTTCACATATTCTGCACATTACACGTGTTGGTACGCATTCAAGGTCAAGGAATTCATCACGATCCTGAATTCACACCAAAATAAAAAGAACACGATAACAAAATTACACAATCACATCTCTAATATTAAAGTCACACCAACGCATCCACTCAATGTTCTTTATTGGCGATCTATGTTTGATCCACATATAGGTCTCTTCGTTAATGGTGTCCACTACCTTCCCCACCCGGAACTGAATATTATCTAAGAAAACACAACCCCTATAACTTTTCTTCATTTGTTTAGCCTTTAAGTTTATCGACCTCATCCAAATTTTGTAAGAAGTTCTCTGACTGCATGAGAACCAGAATTTTCAACCAAACACACACATGCCACCATCTTGCCCTCACCATCACACACTCCACTACAACATGATTAACTGTCTCAGATTCGACCCCACAAATTTTACAACTTACATCGACCAAATCAGTACCTCGACGCCTAAGGGCTTCCGCAGTCAGGATGCATCCAAGACACAACTTCCAAACTAAAAATGAAACCTTTTTAGGGACCCACCTATTCCACTTGAGCAACCCCCCTACTTCAACATTGTTACCAATTTTTTTCGCAAATCTCTTCCCTAAATTTTGAGACCAAGAAAGTTGGTTTGATTCCCTCCAAGCCCATACTTCTCGTATTCCCCACCCCAACTTTCTTGATATCCTTATCTATGGACATAATGTCTTTTCACATTCCGGGTCCATTTAAACTACAAGGAACCCCATTCGTGACCTCCCCATTTCCGTGGATCGCTCTAATGGTCGAAACCCACATTTGAGATGTTTGGCTAGAGTACTTCCATTTCCACTTCACTAAAAAAGCCCAATTTAAACTTCTTATCTCCCCAAGACCCAACCCTCCCTTCTTCAAAATCATGAAAAGCGTGGTAATTATCCTACGTGGCAAATAATGTCTCAACCCACCTAGAGCCCATAGCCTAACTAGTGAGTAACCTGCGCGTTGCGGCGGAGTCACAATACGAGACGGGAACATAATTCAAACCTTAAATTTACAAGCTATTAGACCCTTCGTTGCATCGCTCCATGATAATCTAACCATTTGACCCACATGACCTACTCAATTCTCCATAATAATCTAATCATTTGACCCGTTTGAGGCAAAGTGTAGACAATATCTACATGTTTACTCATGAATGGCTCGAAATAGCCACCTTAAATTGAATTAAAACTTACCTCAAATACTCGTTGAGTAACCTTCATCCCATTTTATCCTTTTCCATTACTAAAACTTATCAATGGGGTTGGTGGCCCATTGACAAAGTCAAAGCCTTTAGGAACAGCTAGATTAGAGGTTTTGGGTTAAAGTCCCATAGACAATAGGGTTAAAGAAATTCGATGTTTATAGGTAAATCTTTTACTTTACATACCTCCAACATGTTTACTTATGAATGGGATGAAATAGCCACCTTAAATTGAATTAAAACTTGCCTCAAATGCTCGTTAAGTGAACTTCAACCCATTTGATTCGTTTCCATTTAACTAAATCTTTAAACATTTAAAACCTTTAATATGCCCATATGCACGCAAGACACTTAAAGAACCAAAATATTTTCCATCTCCAAAGTATAATTCCATGTCGAAATTCAGATTTTTTTCAACTTTAAGAACTTTTTAGCCTAATCACCACAATTTACAGCCTTGCAGTTTAATCTAAGTAGTAGTCAAATTAACACTTGACTCGCACCATGTAGCTGGAATATAAGAGGGCAAGGTAAACTCGATGAAGTTACGAAGGCTGATTGCACCAGTGGTCAGAGAATTGTTTATTCCAACAAGCATCTAGAATCGTTGAATTCAAACAAGCAAGCTAATGTGGCGTGTGTCCCTCAAACCCATAACAGGTCGGGTCAAGATTCAGAAAAAAAGTCGGTTTTATATTTTTATGTAGTAGATTTTAGATATACCTGTAGTTTGTGTGTGCTTGAGCACCATTCCATCTGCCTGATTAATGTACAAGTATATAATTTACTATTTTTATACAAACATAACTTGAAGAAAAAAATTTACACTGATTTGACCCGCTTAAATAAACGGGTTGCCAAAGTAGTGTTTGGGTCGTACAATTATAAGTGTGCCCATAGCCTAATAACTTTTACTAAGCAGACGTTTAAAGCAGTTTTAAATAATAATAAATAAATATAATCAAGAGTTTCCCTCCAATAATAAATATAATAATCAAGAATTTCCACAAGGAAATTATGACGATGGAACTGTGCTCTGATGTGCGAATCCGAGTGGTAGATTTCTTCATCCAGTCCGCTCAAGTAAGCATTCGTAAACCTAATCAAATCGCCATTTATCTCTCACTTATTCAAACAAATGAAACAGCAACTCCAAGTTCCTCCAATCGTAAAGTACACTGCATTCTCCTTCTTTGCTGAACGATTTTGCCCTATCATCTGCAGGTACTTTCTGTTTTTCATCTCAAGTTTGCATGTCAATATTTGTTGTTTCTTTCTGATTTGATCAAACCCTAGCTGGATCTGGAATTTGATTATTGGAGTAGTTATTGTGTATGTGATCATGATTCATGCTGAGAAGCATAAAAATGTATATATAATCTCACTGCCTCATATGAATTCAACTTATGTATATAGATGATATTAGTAGTTGAAGACCACTGTTGTTATAGGTTTAGTAGTATTTAGAAGCATAGATTAGGGGAAATGATTATTTTGGATATATTGTTTTTGGTTTGCATCATCTTATTGTTTGAAAGCCAATGCGCGAGGCGCGCACATCAGGTAGCTAGGTATGCGAGGGGTTGCACTATGTACAACCAAATAAGCTTTGTTTACAACTAGAAGCCACCCCAAAAAACCTTAATTTTGACCTTCTTACATATCAGCCTCCTAAAGAACTAAGTATTGACCAATTTTGACCCATAAGTACATGAGGTGCCACCCCCAAGCGCATGATGTGTTTTCATGAGCGCCTTGCATCTGAGGCGCGCCTTTTAAAACTAAGGTATCCCCAACTAGTTTGGAGTACGAAGTTTGTTGTTGTTGTAGGTGTTATCTGTCAGAACAAGGAAATAATTATTGATCTGTGAGTCAATTTAGACGTTGCATTTTTTGATATGGAGAGATTATTTCGTTTCATTCTATCATGGATTGGCAAAAAGAATCCTTCCTGAATGAACACATAGTTTTGTCATTCTTTTCTGATCTCAGTGCTAGTTATTCGAGTATCTTTAATATTCTTTTAGCGAATTATAATATTTACTAATATCTCCCAGTTCTATTAAATAAATACCAAAAACCCTGTGGACGGGACAATACCACTTTGCTAAACACTTTTGATATAACTACCCTATAGTACAGGGTCCAATGAGTAAGAGCCATCAACTTTTGATAAGGTTTAGTTGTTATCTGACATCTTATAATGGAAAGTTAACTTCCGCTGTGAGACCTTGGAAAGTGATAGTTTTTGGTAGACAAACAAATATTTCCATGTTCTGTTTCTGCATATTTAGGTCTCGAAGATATCAAAATAAAGCATCCAAAGTGACTGTTTCTATGCTTTAGTGAATTGTGACACACTTGTGAACAAGTTTATATTAGGTGTTAGGCTGTATAATTATTTGGTTCTCCTTTCAAAGATCCTTACAGGGTATTACAGGACACTGGCTTTTACAACCAGTAACAGAAAGCAATCTTCAGCTGTTTGCTCTTATTGCAATATGGATTTCAAGCAAAGTATGCATGCAATATCATTAAACCTACACTTTTTGCCAGGGGCAGTTTCATTTACATCCTTAAAAACTTGTCATGTTATCATATTACCCAACAAAAAAAATAATATCAAATATACCCATTCAAAACACTTCAATTAAATATCTACCCACTTAATAAAATGACTATTATACCCTTCATTTTTTCCTTACATTTCAAACTCTCATAACCTACATTTTACATAAGGAAGGGGTATTTATGTCATACATATCTACCTATATTTGATATTATGATTTTTTGTTGGGTAGATATGATATTATTCAAGTTTGAAGAAGGATATATGAAATTATTCCTTTACTATAAATGTAAATTCTTAAATCTTAAGCACCTCATAAATTCAAAAATTCGCAGATACACGATTCTCGTCCCTTAACTGTTAAGAAGTTGAAAATTCTGGCAGACAAGATAATACACGAGCAGCATTATACAACTAGAGATTTCGCAGAAGCTGTAAGCAATTTTTTTGTTGATTTGACATTAACTTTATTGAAGGAGAAGTATTATTTTGTGATTCTTATAGTAATGGATGAAGAAACCTGTGCAGGAAGTGATTTTTATGCAGGTAAATTTTCATACTTTATTTATGCAGAAGCATGTAAATATATAATAGCCTTCTGATGACACCATTGCTTAACATTGGGAAGGTATTGAATTTTGAGATCGGTACATCAGATATCGTCTTCAGGTTCCTTGAAGATCTACTTATTCAGTTGAAGTGTGTGTCGATATATCTATTTCACGTTCAAAATTTCTTAGTTTTATGGTAATTATATCGCGTTATGTTTGTTAGAGAAGTTGCAACAATTGGGGATCATATGAATCTTGAAGTATGCATGGACATTATGGATCTTCTTTACGAAAAAGAGGAAACAACACCACTTTATACTTCTTCCCATTCTTTGGCTGCATCAATCCTGGCATGTTTAACTATTATTTAAAAATAAATTAGCGTGATTTATTTCTGCTCTTGGTTTAAAAAGGCGTGCATGAGGCGTGGGGCACTAAGAAAACGCATCATGGGTAAAAAGACGTGCCTCATATAGTCATGGGTCAAAACTGGTCAACATTAGGGTCCCTAGGAGGTTTATATGTAAACACAACTGAGTTACTAAGGGATGAATAAATAATGAAAGGTTTACTTGATAAGTAGGTTTCTTATAAAACAGATAAGGTATCTTCTGGTTGTAAATAAAGTTTTTTTGGTTGTACATAAACGCGTGCCACATTCACTCAAAATGCCTCGCAGCGTATCACGCTTTTTTAAACCAAGTTTCTACTTATTATTTGTCATGTGCTTAGCCAGTGCTATCTGTTCACGCAGGTTGCCTCGTATGTGATTATGGTTCCTAAACAAAGATGGGAGTTTCCTGTTATTCCTTGGGGTAAGCTTTCTCTTTATATTTAGTTGTTTGGCCATGCTTCTACAAATTCATTGATAATACTCCAGATAAGCCAAAAAGCTCCTTTTACGAGATTAATCTAACATGATTTATTAGGGGTGTTCATCTCGGGCTATTCGAAATGGCTTCCTTTAATTTGGAATTTATGAAAGCGAATGCAGATTTTAAACTAACGGAAAAACCTTTTGAATTTAAAATTTAATTTCAGTTCGAATTCGGGTAATTTTAAATTTTTACTGAACGGGTATAAAAGAAAAATTAGCTTTGGATTTTGGGAGTTGTATTTATTATTTGACACACATGTGCATTGTTTGAACAAATATTTTGATTTGGAATAAATAAAAAAGAATGGGGTGAGAGAGGCTCGAACTCTCGACCTCAGGATCACTCTCTTTGCTATGAGACCTACGCGCTAGCCAACTGCGCCACCACCCCATGTGCTTTGATCCTTAGTTTCTACCTTTTAATATGGATCTTTTATAATTTTATCTATTACATTCCGGAGTTTTAAAACTACAAGTTAAAACAGAATAAAACTTTTTTGCATTGGTATGTGATTAAATAATAGTTTATTTTTATTATACAGCATTTAAAAGGGTTTAAGTGTTTCAGTATATAATAATTATAGGAAATTTCTATTTGTTGAAAATGAACTATATTTAAGGGTACACAACTTAAAATATCCAATTTGAAATAAATAATTAAATTATTAAGCCTTGCTTTTACCTATTATCAAAAGAAAGTTACACAAATCACTTGGGTGATATTGGAGAAGTACCAAATTCACTTTACCTATTCCGCCTCACTTTTTACAAACCAATGCATCGGGTAGTAGTTACCAAAATCACAAACCGAATGTTTGTTGGCGTCGATCTACGAATGCACTACCCAAGCACGCCCATAGCACTCTAAGAATAATTTTTTGAATTTAATTATGCAGTGAAATATGGGATGGCATGCACAGACGAAGAGATCATACAAGTTGTTACATACATACTGAAACATGTGTTACAACCATCTTCGTGTTAGAGATGTTTTCTTAGACAAGGATCTTTCTAGAATTAGAGGCTGTTTGGCAACCTTTGTCTCGTTAAGTGTTAAATCAATAAGAGTTTTTACTGGATAAGAGGCTCTTAAGGCTACTGGGTATGGGGACCGTCCCCGGAGCGTCCAGGAACGGCGCCGCCCACTACACCATGCCGCCCCCTCCGTCCCCGTCTTCAACTAGGGGTGTTCAGAATTCGTTTTGAATTCGAAAAATTCGAAATTCGTTTAAATTCGATTCGATTATCAATAATTCGTTTCGATTATAAGAATTCGAATTCGAATTCGATTCAATTCGAGTCAAGTAAATCGAATACGAATCGAATACGAATTTATAATTTCAAATTCGATTCGATTCGAAATTCGAATAAAAACTATACATTTTTATTTATTATTTTTATATATAATACAAATATAACTTTTTTTAGGCTATACTATAAATTATTTTTAAAATTTATTCCAAAAATTACCCATTACCAAAACCCACTACATGGCTCATAATTAAAACCTAAGTAACAAATCTAGCAATAGATTTCTAACCCTAAAATTATTATCTTGTAATGTGAAGTGGTTATTCCCGACTTCTCGTTTTGAATTTTAGACTTATAGTACTTTATTTGAAACTTTTTAATGTGATATCGTGTTTTATGGCTGCTTTAAAATTTATGTTTCATTTTGATAGTTATTTACATGTTTTTAAAGAATCTAAATCAAAACAAATTTATTCGAATTCGGTTCGAATTCGAATTTTTAATCGAATACGAATTGGGTTTTTTATTCGAATACGAATTCGAATCGAATTCGATAAGTTTTAATCGAATTCGAATCGAATACGAATTCAAGGAAAAATAAAAATTATTCGAAAATTCGATATTCGATTTGATGAACACCGTTGAGAACAAGACGTTGGAGCCGGTCCATGTGAAGACAAAAAAAACATAGATTAAAACCTAAAAATTGAACGTTATTTGAAAATGTTTTCGGTTGAAAATTGTTAAAATAGATGAAGATAACTGAGAATATTATTTTTGTTAAGTTTGAAGTGAAAAATCAACGTCACCATTTTTTCCGACGAGGTTGGCTGCCGGAGAAGGTGACCGGAAAAGTACAAATCAATTTTGAGTGTTATTGGTTGACTTTGAGTGGAGCAGATTGTACCATTGTCTGACATTTGTAGAAATTTTGTCCGTTTCAAAAAAAAAAGATCGAACGAAAGTGAAACATTTTGTGGGAATATTTTGTTAATTTATTTGTTAGATGTTAAAAAAAAGTAGTAGATTAAAAAAATAAAAAATATAAAAGTGGTGGGGTAGGATCATCTAGGACCATCCTCCCATTTCCACTAATTTTGTGGGATGGACCATCCCTTAGGAGGACTATGATGTGGCGTCTACGTGGCGGATCATCCTCCAAGGAAGGATGGACACCATACCATGTAGCCTAACCAGTAAGTGTTGAGCTAATAAATGTTGTTTAATTGAATCTCTGAATACTGTGCAAATTGACTATTTTTCCTCTCTAAACTTTTATGCTTAGTGAAATGTATATGTTTGGTAAGTGCTGATCTGAATGACTGTACTGAATGATAAATAATTATAAAAGAAGAAGACCATAGAAAATCCACACTACATGTAAATCCTCAAAATCCATGGAAACATAGAAAATCCAAATAATACAAATACAAACAATACAAACATCTTAGTACAAAAAAATTATTAAAATCAAATACAAACAATACAAACATCTTTGTACATATCATCTCAATATAAACAATTTATTAAAATCAAATACGAAGCTGGTGGAGATTTATATTTAAGAACTGCATCATATATAATTACCTAAAATCACACTAATTATAATAACAATCAAGTCATTTTTTTCCTATTAGAACTCATTATTAGAAAGTCCATTCGACCATTGCAGAGATCTTTTGCTCCCCTTAATACATAATGATTAATGAAGCAACACTACTTTCAAGTTTTTTTCCTTCATATTCGTCAATGAAGAATGATATGGTTCAATCAATTTCCCTCCTCTCTCATTGATACATCAATATAAATACAAGATACAATCCCTTATTTTAGGGAATAAATAAATACAAAGATAATAATAAGATCATAACTATATTTACATAAACTATATTCTATTACACCCCCGCAATCGAAGCAAGAGGTGGGCGAATGTTGAGACTGGAGCGGAAATCATCAAATAATACCCGAGGTAAGCCTTTGGTGAAGATGTCAGCAATCTGTAAGCGAGTAGGAGTGTGAAGTATCCGGATGGTACCACGTTGAACATGTTCACGCACAAAATGAATGTCCAGTTCTATGTGCTTTGTGCGTTGATGCTGAACCGGATTACTAGATAAGTAGATTGCACTGATATTGTCACAATACACCAAAGTGGCTGTGGAGAGGGGCCGACGTAACTCGAGAAGAAGGTTACGAAGCCAACAAACTTCAGCAACGACATTGGCAACCGCTCGGTATTCTGCTTCGGCACTGGAGCGGGAAATAGTTGACTGTCGCTTTGATGACCAAGACAATAGATTCTGTCCCATGTATACACAATAACCTGAGGTAGAGCGACGTGTATCCGGACACCCCGCCCAATCAGCATCCGTATATGCTCGAAGAGAGATATCGGGGCACGGTGATAAAGTGAGACCATATTCTACCGTACCACGGATGTAACGTATAATACGTTTCAGTGCGTTCCAGTGTTCGATGCTGGGATTATGCATGTGAATGCATATCTGTTGAACCGCATAACTGATATCGGGCCTAGTAAAAGTGAGATACTGAAGTGCGCCCGCAAGGCTGCGATATAAAGTGGGGTTATCAAACGGGACGCTAGAGTGAGCACTAAGCTTTGGTTTGGTATCGACAGGTGTGGCGACCGGATTACAAGTAGACATACCCGCACGGTTGACAATGTCCAATGCATAAGATTGTTGTGAGAGAAACATTTTGTGGCCTGTGCGAGAAACGGTGATACCCAAGAAGTAGCTGAGAGGTCCAAGATCTTTCATTGCAAATTCAGCCGCAAGGCTGCCCATTAGCATAGTGCGTAGCGAATCAGAGGAAGTAGTGAGAATTATATCATCAACATAAATTAATAGATACGCAATGTCACTACCGTGATGATATGTGAAAAGAGAGTTATCACATCGACTCTGTTTGAAACCCATAGATGTAACGAAATCGGTAAATCTTTGATACCACGCCCTCGGTGCTTGTTTAAGCCCATAAAGTGATTTCTTAAGAAGACACACATGGTCGGGATAGTCACGGTGGCGAAATCCCATCGGTTGATACATATACACCGTCTCGGTAAGATTGCCATGCAGAAAAGCGTTAGTGACATCCAATTGATTAATAGACCAAGACTGTGATAAAGCTAATGTCAAAACAGTCCGAATGGTGGCCGGTTTAACAACCGGACTAAACGTTTCCCCACAATCAACACCCACCTCCTGATTTCTACCATCACATACTAGTCGAGCCTTATACCTTTCGAGAGTGCCATCTGACCTGTATTTGTGGCGAAAAAGCCACATGCTACGAATAATATGCATGTCAGGGTGTCTCGGGACAAGTTCCCAAGTCTTGTTTTTAATTAAGGCATTAAATTCGGTATGCATAGCATTAAACCATTCCGGATTAGACAAGGCATCTTTGGGGTTTTTGGGTATAGGAACGATTGAGGATGCGGAAAGATTAAAGATTTGTTTCGGTTTATAGATACCGGACATAGCACGGGTATGCATAGTACGGGTGGGTGGTTCGGGTGTTGGGTCGGGTATCAGGCCAGGGGTCGAAGGTGGTGATATGGGGTCGGGTGGTCAGGTTGGGCGTTTGGGCTGGATTCGAATGTCTGAGGGTTGCCAGATAAGGGACAGGAATGGGCCGAAGGTGATGGGTGTGGTGGGGAGTGGGCCGAAGGGTTTGTGGGTGGTGTAGGGTGGGCCGGTGGGGATTGGGCTGCTTGGGGAGTGGGCTGTGAAGGAGTGGGTGAGGAAAGAAGAGGAGATGAATTAAATGGACTAGGTGGGTCGTTAGGTGGGATCAGGTGATGGGCGATATATGGGTGGATATTGTCATCAAGAAATTTGTATGTGTGAGGTGTTGGTTTGTGTGATTTGTGGAATGGGAAAATAGTTTCATCAAACAGGACATGACGGTTAATGATAATTTTACGAGTTTTTAAATCAAGACATTTGTATCCCCGGTGATTAGATGGGTAGCCAAGAAATACACAAGGGTAGGAACGGTAGGCTAATTTGTGAATTGTCGTATGTGGGATAAGGGGATAGCAAATGCACCCAAACACACGAAGGTGATCATAGGTGGGGAGACAGTGATATAGGCGTTGGGTGGGGGTTTGGAAGTTATGAATTTTGGTGGGTATAATATTTAAAAGGTAGGTGGCGGTTTCTAGGGCATGGTGCCAAAAACTGGTTGGTGTGGACGAATGGGCCAATAGGGTACGAATGAGGTTATTTATGGTTCGTATTTTTCGTTCGGCTTTACCATTTTGTGAGGACGTATGGGGGCACGAAAAACGGAAGTGCATGCCTTGTGTGGTGCAAAAATTTTGAAATTGATGGTTAGCATACTCTCGTCCGTTATCACATTGGATTTGTTTTATTTTGGTGCCAAATTGAGTTTGAACAAAGGTATTAAATGTTGTGAACATTGTAAAAACATCGGATTTATGAGCGATGGGGTAGGTCCATAAAAAATTAGTGTAGTCATCCAAGAACAAGACATAATATCGATGACCCCCATTAGAGAGGATGGGGGATGTCCAAACATCACTATGAACAATATCAAATGGTTGAAAAGTACTAGTCTTAGATGCAACAAAGGGAAGTCTAGTGTGTTTTCCAAAAATACACGCAGTGCAAACATTTTTATTCAAAGAACCACAAGAAATTGAATTAGAAGTTTTTAAAGTTTGTAAAATGGCTGGGCCTGGGTGACCGAGCCTTTGATGCCAAATGTCTGGAGAGATAGCTGCATAGGTGGAAGCAGTAGTGAGATTGGTGATGTTGGACGGACTAAGAGTGTAAAGATCCCCCGAGCTATTGCACCGTAGGATAGGTTTCTTGGTCCGAAGGTCCTTCACAGTAAAACCATATGGGTCAAATTCAATAGATAAGTGATTATCAATTGTAAAACGACGAACAGATATGAGGTTTTTAACTAGATTAGGAGCGTATAGGACATTTCTATTAGTCAATTGTAAAAGCTAATCACAGTTTGCAATCAGAACCATTAGACACATATATTATAATACATTTTCAACAACTACAATCCCAAGTGTCGGCGCCGACACAGGAATAGTAGTGCCCCTTTATTGGGCTAAATGGGAGGCAAACAAATAGAGCTGCCTGACACTCCCCTGTTGCCCCAACAAATTTACGATTTTATCCCGCTTTAAAATTACGATTTTGCATTAGTTTAAAATTATGTTCTTGCCCCCACTTAAAAATAAATTTACGCTTTCACTCCCAGCTAAATATTTCGATTTTGCCCTCGGTTAAAAATTACGATTTTGCCCCGTTTCAATTTACAGTTTTGCCATTAGTTTTTTTCCCTTAAAATTACGATTTTCCCATCAGTTCAAAATTATGTTTTTACCCCCACTTAAAAATAAATTTACGCTTTTGCTCCCAACTAAAAATTCCAATTTTGCCCTCAGTTCAAAATTACGATTTTGCCCCGCATAAATTCACAATTTTGCCATAAGTTTTTTTTTTTCACAGC
>JARYGA010034993.1:0-44315 GCA_030545235.1 Helianthus tuberosus | reverse complement strand
CTTCCCAAGCAACTTACTGATTCTCACGCCGGAGAGTGGTAACAAGGAGCACCCCCCACCCCATCCTCCTTGTTACGAGTCACGGTTTGTTTCCTTTTGCAGGAAACCCACCACCAGACGGTCCAGCCAGCAATCCTCGGAAAGAAGGGATTAACCCTCTTGACGAGATCAGTGAGTTAACCCTACCCGGTTAACCATTGTTTCATCAGAGGCGTTATTCCATAAGGGAGGGTTTTATTTTAAAGTTAATAGACCTAGTTATCGCTTTACGTGTTTTAGATTGATCCTCACAAACTGTCTATACTAAAAGTCAATATAGGAATCCGAATCCAATGGAGCTACTGGAGTTCCTGGGACTACAAGAATTCATAACCATGTAGATTCTGTTAAATTCCTTCTCAAATTTATTGATTCATTCATGCTTGAATGATTTAATATATTCCTTCCCAAATTCAGTAGGCATGTATATTGGCTGATCAATGATACACTCCTCAACTTTAAGAAAAAAAATATATAGCAGCAGGTTTCTAATTCTATTGTGGGAAATAACAAAATTCTAGACTAAGATGTCTTTGCAAAGAAAGTTATTTAAAAATTCTACAAATTTTGAATGCTTGTGTAGGTAGTTGATTGTAGTTTCTTTCTAAATTGCACTCCGTGTGTTGCACACAATCTGAACCTTACATTGGCAATTGAATGTTGAGTTCATTAACGCTTTAATAACATGCATGTGTTGCACCCAATCTTCACCTCCATTGATATGTTGAAGAAGATAAAAAGGTTAGTTTTAAGTGAAACAGTGGTCTTTAATGGCTGCTACAATCTTCTTCTTTTTTTAAAGAACGACAATTGTTGTTGGAGAACCACAATTGCAGACAACCATCGATGTTTAACCTGTATGTTAGGTCGACTGCAACAATTAGGTTTTAGGGTTTTGTTTATAAAAGAGTGGGGGCATGTAATAACTTGTTAAAAAAAGGGTAAATTAAATAAATTAAAAGAATGACTAAATTACCCCTCTATCAACTTAATATTGTGAGACTATTAGTCATTTTGGATGGATTTAGCAACTTTTTTTAAGCCTCAGTGGTTCCTATGTGAAAAAAACATTTTTTGGATGAATCTAGCAAAAGTGAACAAACGTCAGGGACGATTTTAGCAATTTACTCTGTATAGAATTTATAAATTTATTCAAGACGATTCTTTAGTTCATGTTAGAGATGCGTTGATTGGGAAAAAAACAAAAGAAAATAATTATAGCGAATTAATAAAAAACTAAAATGGGTTGATCAAAGAAAAAATAAATAAATATCGGATTGGTTGGATAAAACTGAAAAAAGTATAACATAGTTAAATAAAAATAGATATTGAATTGATTGAATAGAAAATAGAATAGAAATAGAAAATAAATAATAAATGAAAAACACAATTTTGGTAAATAGTTTTTAAGAAACACTAAAATGGTAAATATTTTTTCCACCAACACTACTTTGGAAAAAAAACTCAAAAAATTATTATATTACTAAATATGATTAGGTAATGAGGTAGAGGATCCTGTACATTAATCCAGAAGTGTGAGAAGTATATTATAACACTATATATAATACTATATAACACCATATAAACACCGTATAACAATGTAACACCATATAACACTAAGTAACACTATATAACACTATATAACAAATATAACACTATATTTTGTCTGATAGCATGTCTTTGATAGATGTATAGTGTTATATATTGTTATATAGTGTTATATGGTGTTATATGGTGTTACATTGTGTTATACGGTGTTTATATGGTGTTATATAGTGTTATATATAGTGTTAGACCATGTGTAGTGGTTAAACAAAATAATGCCCCCACCATGGGGCATTATTCGACACGTGGCAGTCAAGTCAGCATGGGGCATTATTGCAAAAGTGGCGTAGTGGGGCATTATTCCAATAACGCCCATGCAAGCATTTCACAATTTTTTTTTAATTTAAAACATAAAAATCTTCATTAATTTAAAATAAAAATTACACTACTTGAAACAAAAAAAAAACAGAAAATAAAAAAACCGAAAAAAAAAAATAGAAAATGCTTTTTTCAAAAGTTAAATAGAAAATATTACATATCTACAATGACCAAAATTCAAATATTCAAAAGCTAATTTTAAAACCATATCTAAACCACAGGGACCAAAGTTGTAAAAAGTAAACTTTTTAAAACCTTTTCTTTTCTGCAGTCCATCTTCTTCGATTTATTTGCAGGTTTTCCGGCAAGGTGTTAAACTCCGGCCAGCCACAAAACTGAAACAATACACATGGTGGCAAACGATCTGATTGGTTAATTTCTCGTCCCTCCAGCGTTTTATTTAAAACGCCAAACCATTTTTTTCAAAAAAAAAAACGCCAAATAACGCTCTATGTAATGGGGGTTCCGGCGTTTTTGAGCGTTTTTTTTTTTCAATTTTTTTTAAAAATACCGCCCCACTACGGGTGGTCTTATAATACACTTCTCACGCTTCTGAATTAATGTACACTATCCCTACCCTAGGTAATGATTACTAAATGATTTGATTACTATTATTATAATTAATAAACAAAACAAACGAAACTTCTGTTTCTTCTTCTTCGTTTCAACAAACCGTCCCGAACCCTAATATTATCGCAGCCGCCACCAATCTTTTTAACGATGACGATGACAGTCGTTTTAACGCAGGAGGTTGTTCGGAGATGGAGATCGATGTTAACGGCGGGGACCGGAGGTTGGATGAAGATGATGAACGGAACGATGATGTTGAACGATGAGTATACCAGACAAATCAGTCAACCGGTCGCCGGAATATGGTGATGAAATGTTGAATGATGAAGACGGAGAAGATGATAGAGACGTGATGTGGTGTTATGGTGGTAACAGTGGAGGGCTGTTGTCGAGTCGACGGAAGTGATGATGATTGACGGTGACGGCGAGAGGTAACGGAAGTAAGTTGTGGTGGATGAATGTAATGACCGGAGGTGGTAACGAAGGAGTCTGCCGGAGACTTGTGTGCGGGTTCGGTGTGCGAGTTCGGAACGGAAACAGAATGTACGGGATGTTGAAGATTATGATATTTGATGTTGAAGATGAAAATCTGGTCGCACAGATATGTATGGTCGCACAGTAACAAATGATCGCACACTCTGCTTAAGGTTGCACACTTTAATGTAGTCGTACAGTTTGATGATAGGTCGCACACTATAAAATATTCTCAAACAACTTGAAGAATCTGTATACTCTTTTTAAGCAGTCCACACAATTCAGATGTAGTCGCACACTTGAAACTTTTTCAATATTGTCGTACACTTTGAATTAATAAAAGCAACTAGCCGAATTCAGATTTTGTCGGTCGTACACTTTAATATAATTCCCACAATGTCGCCAACTTTCAATTTTTATAGAAAATGCAGCCAATCAAATCCCAAAAATCAAGGGATAGATTTGAAAATCAATTTTCTTGATTCTTTCCACTGGAAAGTCCCTACAAACACGTAAACCAATTTAGTTAACCTTCAAAACAAATCATAATGCAGAATTTTTGAATTTTTCTTAATCTTCAAGGCTGTTCTTGACGTTCTTCGAAAATTCTTCGTGTTCTTCGAATCTGCAAACGGTTTTCTTGTTCTTCGAATGATATCCAACGAACCGAGCCTTTCGAAAGACTTCTTAGGCTCTGATACCAATTGTAAGTCCCAAAACTACCAATCGGATATCAAAAACACTAATCAAAGTGCGGAATACTGAGAAAAGTGTAGAAGAACAAGAACAATCAATCGATTAAATGAGAAATCGAAAATACAAAGAAGAACAATGAAAATGAACAACCCTAAAATGGACTAGTCTCACCCTATTTATAGTTACATAGGGTGACCTAGTTACAAGTTGGGCTAGGCCCACATGCACACTATTGACTAAATAAGCCCAAATCACTTAATTAGCCCACATGGCTTATTCAAATACTCCCTCCGTCCCATTAAAAGTGTCATATTTTAAATTTTCAAAGTCTTTATTTATAAACTTTGACTTTAATTATATATTTTTTGTATTATATAAAACTTGATGAAAATTAACCTGATAAAAACACTTGTAAAACACACTCAAATCATATAACTTTCATCAACTATTATCTAACACAAACAAAATTATTTAAGGTCAAAGTTTATAAATAAATACTTTGAAAATTCAAAATATGACACTTTTAATGGGACGGAAAGAGTACAATCTAACCCACTAGAAGGCTAAGCCCAATAGCCTATAATTGTGCTTGATAAAGATAAGCGTAAACCTACACTATTATATGGCCTTACAATACCATTTGGACAATATCGTTGTCGGTACCGGTGTTCGTTTTTTCCGTTTTCAATTGATATTAAACATGTGTGGATTTCTGTCACACCCTGGCTTTGCGGAAGCGTGGTTAATTTTGGTGTGACTTCTTAATACCATAGCTTAATCATAACAAAGCTATATGAATTAAAATCATGCAAGATCATCCATTTGATTAAGTTTTAAAACCAGCGTAACATACCATTGTCTTAGAGACTTACAACATCATAACATAAAACATTGTCTTGAAAAACATAAACATCAACATGAGATAAACGCAGTTTAAGATTTGTGACTTGTCCAGGAAAGAGTCACATTTCCTAAACTGGGATGACCTTGGAACCCTTATGCAGCAGGAAAACATAACATACCGCGCCAGATCTTTAATTTCCTGAAATACATGTAAGTTGAAAAATCAACAATAATGTTGAGCGAGTTCATGTGTAAGTGAGTAAGTAAACCTTTGTGAGTATAAAAATAGTCTTGGTATGTAGCAAATAAGGGAATTGAGATCACCAATGGTTTGCAAGGCCACTGATATATGTGAAGTGCAAATAGGGAGACTCAAACCTAGCAGATTTCGCCACGGCATTAGTATGTGGACAAAGTCACCCCAAGGTCCGTTTCTAGTTTGGCCTGGGGCTGGGCTCGCTACACCCAGATAGATCTACCGCTCCTGTCCCTCGGTCCCGACATGAGGACTAATGGCCTCATATTGCTCCTACCCACTCACATGATCTAAGTAGTAAACCTCCTTACGCTAACCATACCGTGTATAAAGTACTCGTAATCATAGTAACATGTATTTCACCCCCGCAGTTAAGAAAACTGAAAACAGTTAGAGAAAAGGGGGACATGAACTCACAGTGAAGCGTCTCTACCAAGTATCTCCTGCTCACGCAGCTGTGCGACGACCTACAGGTGCTAATTTCTATTAGACGGACGGTCGTGCCTTAGCTTTATAGTTTATGTTTTTGGGAAATAGTTAGACAACTATTTCGTGTTTACATTTTGTAAATACTTGGTAATTAATTTCCTTCCCAAGGATGGGGGATTCAATACATGTGCGTTCATAAATATTTCCGTAAGTGCGTAAGTTACGTTTAACAATCGAGTGGTAATATAATTACCGGTGTAACTTATATATTTATGGTGAAAGCGTTCGTATTATTTTGGAATCGTTAACGTTCGTAAATATTATTTTTACTCTAGAAATAATATTTATGTATTTTCACAAAATAATCATAAACAGTGTGTGAAAAATATATATTTATCACGTTAAATTTTGTGAAAATCCCACCTCCGAATATTTAGTAAATAAAGTCATGGCGAAATTTATATTTTGAAAACATGTCCAAAAATAATTCTAACACTTGTAGTGTAAATAGTTCTAAGTGTTAGGTTGTTAGAAAAATTTCGCCAGAGTTTCCTTTGTAACTGGAGGTGGCCACGCTTTCAAGCGTATTATTTTCTTTAACAAATCAACTCAACAATTTTCTTTATTTGATCAGAACAACTTTTCTCACAACAACTAATCAACATATGTGTAAATTGCCAAAAATTACATGAACTTGCAGTTTTCCCAAAACTGTGGTGTAAATCCCCTTAACTTTAGTAGATCTTCATATAAGGTAATTTGATCTTGTAAAAACCTCGTTTTTAGAGAAAATCCATTTTTACAACTTCCAGTCATCTTTTACCAAAAACTGTTATTTTGTCGGATCTTTTCATTTCACAAGTGTTTACACACTTGTGGTTTATAAAAATCATGCGTGTTAGTGTAAAATCCATCTTTTAAAATACATGATTTCTTTGATACGTGGTTCTTTGAAAGTACCACTTGCAGATGCGTAGATCTGCTAGTTTTAAACACAATTTCACAAGTAAAACTCTTTTACACAAGTTCATGATTCGCGTGTGGTACAGTTTCACCTTTTAACCCTTTTATTATTCAAAACAAGCTTTTGTTAAGATCCATGATCTTACCAAACCGGGTTAAACGATGATCCGAGCTACCACATCATAGATCGGGCCTAAATAATCATACATTTCGAATACTACATCATTTACACAACTTATGAGTTATTAACCATCATTTTTAGTGTTTTAAGTAGACTTTAAAGCATCAACTTGTATGTTAACGAGTTTTAACCGATAAAAATCCTTTTAACCACTTTAGAATAGTTCAAGAACGAGTTTTAAGCATTATACCTCTAGCTCGAGGCTAGGGAAGAAACTAGTCGAAGAATGAGTGGATAAAAGCAATAGGGTGAGGTCCTTCACGATCCGTAAGCTCCACACTCCGTGATTCGCCTTGTTACACCTTGTAGTGAGCTTTGAATACTTGTATCAAAATCAAAATAAATGATGGGGGTGGCAAGAGGTTCGGCCGTAGCCTTGCAAGAGAGGAAGGAGTTTGTTTTGTGAGTGGGGATTAGTGGGAATGATGGTGGTTATTTGTAGATAAATTCTTTATCCAATGGGTAACATGTCTATATAAGTACAAACACCATCTTTGGAAATCTTCATATGGATTGCATGGGGAATACACAAAGTTCAAATAATATCTTGTGGTGTCTTGCCAACCGAAAATTCAGCCAAAGAAAAGGGGGGTTTAGTGTAAGTTACTTGGTAACTAGTTTATTAATTGAGGGTGCTAAGTGTAATCATAAACTTTACATTCAACACATGGGGATTCGAAATGTTTAAAAGTCTTGTATAGGGGGGGTCCCATGGGGACGGTTAAGTGCATGGGAGGGGTGGTATGTGAAAGTTATTTGGCAATTGGTGAGTTGTTAGAGGGTGCTAGTTGTAATTGCTAATACAACAATAATCTTCTCACAAAGGTTAAATGCATGTGATTTGATGGATCCTTTTTAGCACATGTAAATCGTAAGCTGTGAGGGGAAGACATGATGTGCCGCCATTATCACATAGGGGAAAGGTTTAGTTGGATTTCAACTAATTGTTAACTAACTAGTTAGTTAATTAGGGACTTTAAATAAAGTATTAGTGTGTTGTGTCTTATAACGGGTGTTAGGGTATTCGGGGACCCTAACTGGTTCAGAAAAAAAAAGAAAAACAATGTTGATGACAATATTTTTATGTTCCGGGTATAGTCCGGTTGTTCGGTTGGATAGTAATCCGTTAAAGTGCTTAACAAAGCTTTAAAGTGTCGTTAATACCCTTTTTAGTGACACAACTTATTTCTGACACGTTGGAAAGTGTCTAGTAATATTTTTCTCATGTTTTGGCACTTTACTAGTTAGCTAGAAGCCGGATTGTTATGTAAAGTGCTGAGTTTTGTGCTTAGAGTACGTTTTAGGCACATCCAGTCATTGTAACTTATTCCTAGAGACGCAGTTCTACAACCCTTGTATCCTTACACTCACCATTAGTGTATCAATTATCTCAGGCTCTTACAGGCCTTAGAGGCAGTGTCTGCCTGATGCTGGCTTTATCAGCATTTTCAATAGGTTATCCGTTATTGTGCTACTGTGCTTTTTGTGCATCATGTTTGTCACTAAGGTTCAGTATGTAAATAATGTAGTGACGATAAGTAAAGTATGATGCAAGTAAGTACATGTATCAGATATCAAGTAGCAGTTCATCAGCTAGTTCAAACAAGCACAATAATTAAACAGTAATTAATCATTAATTAAGTCGTACGGATACCTGGTTTGGTGAGGGTTGTCACATTCTCCCCCCGTTAAATAAATTTCATCCCGAAATTTAAGTTCTGCTTGTAGATGCAGGGTTCTTAGGAAAAAGGTGGGGGTATTTCTCTTTCATCCGGTCCTCACGCTCCCAGGTGAACTCAGGACCATGTCTGGCATTCCAAAGAACTTTGACGAGTTTGACACTGCTCCGGCGGGTCTTGTTCACTTTCCAATCCGTGACCTCAACAGGTTCTTCAACGAAGTGGAGCGTGTCGTCAACATGAATCTCGTCGGTGGGAATGGCAATGGTGACTTGAGTTGGACTTTTCTTTAGATTGGATACATGAAAGGTGTCGTGAACACCATTCAGTTCAGCAGGTAGGTCCAACTTGTATGCTACTAGTCCTATTCTTTCCAAAACTCTGAAAGGACCAATGTAGCGCGGATTTAACTTCCCACGCTTTCCAAAGCGTGCCACCCCCTTCCAGGGTGATACTTTCAATAACACCATTTCTCTAACTTGGAATTCCACATGCTTCCGGTTTGGATCCGCATAGGCTTTCTGTCTGTGGCGAGCTGCTTCGATGCGTTTAAGAATCTGCGCGATCTTGTCTGTCGTCTCTTAGACGATTTCGGGACCAGCAAGCTGCCTATCACCTGCGTCAGCCCAGCATAGGGGTGATCGGCACTTGCGTCCGTAAAGGGCTTCGAATGGCGCGACACCAATACTGGTGTGGTAGCTGTTGTTGTATGAAAATTCGACCAAAGGCAAATGTTTATCCCAGCTACCGCCCAAGTCCATAACACACGCTCTCAGCATGTCTTCCAAAGTCTGTATCGTTCGCTCGCTCTGGCCGTCAGTTTGCGGATGAAACGCAGTGCTCAGATTTAATTGTGAGCCAAAAGCTTCTTGGAAGGATTGCCATATCCTTGACACAAACCTTCCGTCTCTATCAGAAATGATTGAGAGGGGCACTCCATGACGTGCAACGATCTCCCTCATGTATATTTCGGCCAATTTGCTCGTATTATCCTTCTCTCTGATAGGTAAGAAGTGTGCTGACTTCGTTAATCGATCCACTATCACCCAGATAGTGTCATGGCCTCTTGGCGTTCTTGGCAATTTTGTAACAAAATCCATGGAGATTTGTTCCCATTTCCACTTGGGAATCTCAGGTTGTTGTAGAAGTCCTGAAGGCTTCTGATATTCGGCTTTAACCTTAGCACATGTTAAACATTTGCTCACATAAACAGCAACGTCGCCTTTCATCCTAGGCCACCAATAATAATCTTTGAGATCCTGGTACATCTTATCCGCTCCAGGATGGATAGAGTACCGCGACTTGTGAGCTTCATCGAAAATAACTTTCCTTAAACCACCAAACAGAGGAACCCAAATTCTTTTCTCAAAACATAATGTTCCTTCTTCGTTTGGTACCCGAAGCTTCTCCATCCCGCGGAGATATTCTTCTTCAAGGTTTCCTTCCTTGAGAGCTTCCTTCTGCGCGGCACGAATGCGCAAGGAAAGATCGGTTTGGATAATCATTTCTAAAGCCCTAACCCTTATGGGCTTGATCCTCTCTTTTCGACTTAGGGCATCGGCGACCACATTCGCCTTCCCTGGATGATACTTTATCTCGCAGTCGTAATCGTTCAGCAACTCAACCCATCGTCTTTGCCTCATATTCAGCTCCTTCTGGTTGAATATGTGCTGTAGGCTCTTGTGATCTGTGAAGATTGTACACTTTGTACCATAAAGGTAGTGTCTCCAGATCTTTAAAGCAAAAACCACTGCGCCGAGCTCCAAATCGTGTGTGGTATAGTTCTTTTCGTGCACTTTCAATTGACGCGATGCGTAAGCAATAACCTTTTGGCGTTGCATCAACACGCAACCCAATCCTTGACGCGAAGCGTCACAGTATACCACAAAATCATCTGTACCTTCCGGTAGTGCTAAGATTGGCGCATTGCAGAGCTTATCCTTCAGTATCTGGAACGCTTCTTCCTGTTTGATTTCCCAATCAAACTTCTTATCTTTCTGCGTGAGGAGCGTCAATGGTTGAGCGATTTTTGAGAAATCCTCAATGAATCTTCGATAATAGCCAGCCAAACCCAAGAATTGCCGAATCTCGGTTGGCGTATTTGGCGTTTCCCAATCCTTGATCGCTTCGATCTTTGTTGGATCCACGTGGATTCCATCTCCATTTACCACGTGCCCAAGGAATTGGACTTCACGTAGCCAAAATTCGCACTTGGAGAATTTGGCATACAACTGTTCCTTCTTCAGTAGCTCCAAAATAGCTCTTAGATGCTGTTCGTGCTCGGCCTTTGTTCTTGAATAGATCAAGATGTCGTCGATAAACACAATCACGAACTTGTCCAAGTACGGCTTGCAAACTCTATTCATCAAATCCATAAAGACTGCAGGTGCGTTTGTCAAACCAAACGGCATAACAAGGAACTCGTAGTGTCCATAACGAGTTCGGAAGGCTGTCTTTGGGATACTCTCCTCTTGTATCCTTAGCTGATGGTATCCAGATCGAAGATCGATCTTTGAATAAAAGCTTGAACCTTGAAGTTGGTCGAACAGATCATCAATTCTTGGCAGAGGATACCTATTCTTGATCGTCAGCTTGTTCAATTCTCTGTAGTCAATACACATACGGAAACTACCGTCCTTCTTCTTGACAAACAGGACTGGAGCTCCCCAGGGCGAGAAGCTTGGTCGGATAAATCCCTTGTCTAAAACTCTTGAAGTTGTGTCGACAGTTCCTGCATCTCAGATGGAGCAAGTCTATACGGTGCCTTAGCCACAGGCGCGGCGCCTGGAACTAAGTCAATGCGGAACTCTACTTGCCTCTGAGGTGGCAGTCCAGGCAAGTCTTCTGGGAAGACCTCTGGATACTCCGTCGCGACAGGGATGTCTTCGATTCTTGGCTCAGCAGCCTTCTTATCCACAATGTGTGCCAGAAAAGCAACACGTCCTTTCTGCAAACACTTCCTTGCTTTCAAGCAGCTGATAATCCTCAACGGCGTCTCACGCTTCTCTCCATGAACAACAATGGTCTCACCATCATCGGTTGGGATACGAACAACCTTTTCGTGACAAACTATCTCAGCCTTGTTGCCTGATAACCAATCCATTCCTACTACCACGTCGAAGCTTCCCAACTGGACTGGTAGTAGATCTAAAGCAAACTCACGCTCTCCTAATTCGATCACACAACCTCTGATAACTTCGTTGGCTTCTACTAACTTCCCATTAGCCAATTCGATCGAGTAGGGAATATCTAACTTATTAGCGGCTAACCCAAGCATATTCTTAAACTCTAACGATACGAAGCTATAATCGGCACCAGTATCAAATAAAACGGATGCATAGCGTTGATTTACAGGGAACGTACCAGTAACAACATTGGGGTCCTGGCGCGCTTCCCTTGCTTCGAGTTGGAACACTCTTCCACGGGCTTGGTTTAACTCTGGGCAGTTCTTCTTAAAATGCCCGATATCACCGCAGTTATAGCATCCAAGTCTTTGCCCGTTTCCACCTCCATTTCCAGCTTGGTTGTTGTTTTGGTTTGCATTGCCAGCCTGATTCGCAAAGTTGCCTCGATTCCCGTTTCCTCCTTTATTTCCTTGAGAGCGATTACCACCACGATTATTATTCCTATTCCCAAATCCTCCCTGGCCTCCCCGGCCAGCACTAGCCCAACAAGAATCTTTCGAGTGGCCTGGCTTTCCACATGCTTCACATATTTTCACATTACAATGGCCAGTATGGTGGCGTTGACAGGTATTACACTTGGGCTGGGTGCCCTGGTATCCTTTTCCTTTCTTTCCACTGCCAGCTGATCCTCCTTTCTTAACCGCCACACTGGCGCCCTGCTTGAAGTTTGAGAACTTCTGTTTGTTACCTCCTGATGACTCGACGTGAGTCTCTCTCTTCTTCGGCTCTGCCTCATCAAACTTGTTTAAACGAATAGCCTCCTCAGTGAGAGCTACGCTCAAATCGATCGCCTCAGTAATGGTCGCAGGCTTGGATGAGGTTACCATGCTTATGATTTGAGGAGCTAGTCCCCAAATGAAGCGTTCAATTCTCTTGAACTCAGGAGTGACCATGTAGGGTACCACATGCGATAAGTCATGGAACCTTTGAACGTATTCTGCGATCTTTGGACCGTCCATTTTCAAATGCCAAAACTCGGTCTCCAATCTCTGGATTTCTGCGCGGGAACAGTACTTTTTGCGCATAAGTTCCTTTAGTTCGGTCCAGGTTAACGCGTAGGCAGCAGCTTCGCCTAGTGTCTGAACTTGTAGATTCCACCAAGAGAGGGCTCCATCCAAGAATAGCCCTGAGATATAGGTGACTTGCTGATCCAGCGCGCACTTGCTCATGCGAAGAACAGATTCGGTTTTCTCGGCCCAACGAACAAAGGCGACAGCACCTCCTGTGCCATCAAAGTTTACGGGCTTGCAGTCTAAGAACTGCTTTTAGGTGCATCTTGCACATACGTTATAACATACGATTGGCATTAGCATCATTGCTAAAGATATTCAATTAGGTCATGGTAGGTCTAAATGACTTGGTATTACCATGAGGTGGATTATTGTTGCCATTGTTGTTCATGCTGCTTCCGCTGGGTCCTCCTTGTGAAGCGGCGTATTGTGCAATGGCAGCAGTGATAATTTGCTGGAGTTCTGCCTCATTAGTAGGCATGTGTGTCTCACGTCTCGGCGGCATCTTCTAAAAGATGATTTACGTTGGTCAGGCCATAGTAAAACGTACGTATATAGTAATAGTAATAGCACATAACATCTCATGTTATCAACACATCACAAATACCAATCGCACAACATCCCAAGTCATAAAAATATAAATAAGCAATCAAGCGAATCAAATATGGTGAGAATACTGCGATTGCCATATATCGAGACCACATAGTAAGTGTATCAGTACATCCCTGTGTCATACAATCATCAATCAACTAGGGGCTACATCACCCCTGTCCAAAAACTATATCATGTCCGTGTCAAATACAACATCAAATACATGTCAACAAAAGTCAGGATCATAAAGTAGTCTCCAAAAATGCTGTGCAGTCCAACAATCGCCGTCTTCTCACCTTCGTCTACCCAAACAGCACTGATGAGCTCTATACAGATGGTGGTGGAGGAGGGGGAAAGTGGGTGTAAAACAAACGACGTAACTGGAGCCAGTCCTCCTCCATGGCTCGCTGGGTACGAATGATAGAAGCAACCTGCTGCTCTAGTGTAAAGAGACGGGCAGCATAATCTGGAGGTAGGGGTCGAAACGGCTGCAGAGGAGAGTGTGTCTGACCATGGCACTGGCATGGTGGCAGCTGAGCTCTCTCAAGCTCCTGGATGCGCTGCGTGTGTGACTCGTGCTGGGCGACAAAAGACATCAAAACGTCCTCGATAGTGTACCCCATGTGGAAAGAATGGTAGGGGTCAGTAGGTGGCATAGCAGAGTCTGGTGCCCAAAGGAACGGCTCACTGGTGGGATCAAAAGGTGCCACATGAAATGGAGCAACAGAGGGTGGAACAGATGACATCTGGGGCATGAAGGGGATAGACATCGGTACATGCCCAAAAGGATGGGCTGAAGAACCCTCTCCAGGCCTCGCTGGAGGTACAAACTGAGGAACCTGAAAAGAAAAATCAACATGTCGTGTATCAGGGATCTGAGGGGGAAAAGGTGGAACATCCTCATCAGCAGGTATCCAACCGTGCTGTGCATGCTCATCTGGTGGATCCATGTGTGCCGCGAACAGTGCATGCCCGGGCTCTAGTGGGATGGGATCAGGTGGGGGAGCAACAAAAGGGTGAACAGGTGCAATGTGCTCAACAGGATGGTCAACAGGTATATCAACAACAGGTAGGGGAACAACAGGATCAACAACAACATGATCGCCCTCTAACAAAGGAACATCCACGGGGAGATCATCAACAGGTGGGTCTGCTATAACAGGCTCAATAGGGATGCCAGCATGTACGGGGTCATGCTCAAGTATGGGGTCTAGAGCGGCTGCCTGCTCAGGAGCGACGGCAGGCTCGGGATCATCAAAAGCCATCTCGAAGTCAAACTCAGGGTTGATAGGATCTACTGGGTCAGCTGGATCCTCCATGGGCTAATCCATAGGTATAAACTCGATATCATGATCTGGGTCTAAGATAGGATCAGAATCCTCTATGTCATCATGGTCAAACGCAAAGCTGGGAATAGGTGCAACAGAGGATGCCTGGTCAGGATCAGAATCATGCGCAAAGTGCTGTGCGCTCAATGTGTGAGAAGGTGCGGATGCCACAGACTCGAAGGAGTCTGGGACCGGAGAATGTGCAGGCGAATCCTCAGCGGGAACGTCAGCGATCATCAGAAGATCGTCTGCAGGAAGAAGGGCCTCGCCCTGGATCTCATCCTCAAAAGGCTCCTCCTCAAACAGGTCAACATCGCCGTCAGCCTCGGCGTCAAGAGGGAAATCATATGCTGGATAAACAGCTAAGGGTATAGGGGCCGGAATCTCTACTAGAGGTAGGTACTCAGCGGGAGGGTCATCTGCAGGCTCATCAGCACCATCGGGTAGTGCGAAAGGCTGGAAATCATCCTCGTCAGTACTGGTATAGTCAGATGTGTGCACCACGTGCTCGGAGGATGTGAGGTCATCAGATACGATAGGTATGGGTCCAGTGGTGTCCGACTCGCCAGTACCGGCTGAATCCATGAGTCTGTAACATAAACACAAATATGCTCAAATAATCAGTCATACAATCAGATAATCACATAAGTCACCAAGTAAGGTATCACATAATTCTCCTAGTCCACTAGCCAAATTCCTCCCAGTCTCGAAGACTGCTCTATCCTCCACCTCGACCTCTTAGATCGAGCCTCGGTCCCCTTGACCGAGCCTCAGCCTTCATGACTGAGCCTACTCTTCCTAGCCTCACTAGCCAACTACCTCGGTCACCTAGACCGAGCCTCGATCCTCCAGACCGAGCCTCAGCCCTCCAGGCTGAGCCTATAAATAATAAAATGTGCTCAACTACCTCGGTTACCTAGACCGAGCCTCGATCCTCCAGACCGAGCCTCGATCCTCCAGACCGAGCCTCAGCCCTCCAGGCTGAGCCTATAAATAATAAAATGTGCTCAACATGTGTTTGTAAAAAGTTTTGGATCTGGACTTAAGTGGTATGCAGTAAAATGTTTTCGTGAGAGCCCTAGTGATCATAGTCTAGACTCGAGAAAGAATCCTAGTTCGCTATGATCAGAGCTCTGATACCAAGCTGTCAAACCCTGGCTTTGCGGAAGCGTGGTTAATTTTGGTGTGACTTCTTAATACCATAGCTTAATCATAACAAAGCTATATGAATTAAAATCATGCAAGATCATCCATTTGATTAAGTTTTAAAACCAGCGTAACATACCATTGTCTTAGAGACTTACAACATCATAACATAAAACATTGTCTTGAAAAACATAAACATCAACATGAGATAAACGCAGTTTAAGATTTGTGACTTGTCCAGGAAAGAGTCACATTTCCTAAACTGGGATGACCTTGGAACCCTTATGCAGCAGGAAAACATAACATACTGCGCCAGATCTTTAATTTCCTGAAATACATGTAAGTTGAAAAATCAACAATAATGTTGAGCGAGTTCATGTGTAAGTGAGTAAGTAAACCTTTGTGAGTATAAAAATAGTCTTGGTATGTAGCAAATAAGGGAATTGAGATCACCAATGGTTTGCAAGGCCACTGATATATGTGAAGTGCAAATAGGGAGACTCAAACCTAGCAGATTTCGCCACGGCATTAGTATGTGGACAAAGTCACCCCAAGGTCCGTTTCTAGTTTGGCCTGGGGCTGGGCTCGCTACACCCAGATAGATCTACCGCTCCTGTCCCTCGGTCCCGACATGAGGACTAATGGCCTCATATTGCTCCTACCCACTCACATGATCTAAGTAGTAAACCTCCTTACGCTAACCATACCGTGTATAAAGTACTCGTAATCATAGTAACATGTATTTCACCCCCGCGGTTAAGAAAACTGAAAACAGTTAGAGAAAAGGGGGACATGAACTCACAGTGAAGCGTCTCTACCAAGTATCTCCTGCTCACGCAGCTGTGCGACGACCTACAGGTGCTAATTTCTATTAGACGGACGGCCGTGCCTTAGCTTTATAGTTTATGTTTTTGGGAAATAGTTAGACAACTATTTCGTGTTTACATTTTGTAAATACTTGGTAATTAATTTCCTTCCCCAGGATGGGGGATTCAATACATGTGCGTTCATAAATATTTCCGTAAGTGCGTAAGTTACGTTTAACAATCGAGTGGTAATATAATTACCGGTGTAACTTATATATTTATGGTGAAAGCGTTCGTATTATTTTGGAATCGTTAACGTTCGTAAATATTATTTTTACTCTAGAAATAATATTTATGTATTTTCACAAAATAATCATAAACAGTGTGTGAAAAATATATATTTATCACGCTAAATTTTGTGAAAATCCCACCTCCGAATATTTAGTAAATAAAGTCATGACGAAATTTATATTTTGAAAACATGTCCAAAAATAATTCTAACACTTGTAGTGTAAATAGTTCTAAGTGTTAGGTTGTTAGAAAAATTTCGCCAGAATTTCCTCTGTAACTGGAGGTGGCCACGCTTTCAAGCGTATTATTTTCTTTAACAAATCAACTCAACAATTTTCTTTATTTGATCAGAACAACTTTTCTCACAACAACTAATCAACATATGTGTAAATTGCCAAAAATTACATGAACTTCCAGTTTTCCCAAAACTGTGGTGTAAATCCCCTTAAATTTAGTAGATCTTCATATAAGGTAATTTGATCTTGTAAAAACCTCGTTTTTAGAGAAAATCCATTTTTACAACTTCCAGTCATCTTTTACCAAAAACTGTTATTTTGTCGGATCTTTTCATTTCACAAGTGTTTACACACTTGTGGTTTATAAAAATCATGCGTGTTAGTGTAAAATCCATCTTTTAAAATACATGATTTCTTTGATACGTGGTTCTTTGAAAGTACCACTTGCAGATGCGTAGATCTGCTAGTTTTAAACACAATTTCACAAGTAAAACTCTTTTACACAAGTTCATGATTCGCGTGTGGTAGAGTTTCACCTTTTAACCCTTGTATTATTCAAAACAAGCTTTTGTTAAGATCCATGATCTTACCAAACCGGGTTAAACGATGATCCGAGCTACCACATCATAGATCGGGCCTAAATAATCATACATTTCGAATACTACATCATTTACACAACTTATGAGTTATTAACCATCATTTTTAGTGTTTTAAGTAGACTTTAAAGCATCAACTTGTATGTTAACGAGTTTTAACCGATAAAAATCCTTTTAACCACTTTAGAATAGTTCAAGAACGAGTTTTAAGCATTATACCTCTAGCTCGAGGCTAGGGAAGAAACTAGTCGAAGAATGAGTGGATAAAAGCAATAGGGTGAGGTCCTTCACGATCCGTAAGCTCCACACTCCGTGATTCGCCTTGTTACACCTTGTAGTGAGCTTTGAATACTTGTATCAAAATCAAAATAAATGATGGGGGTGGCAAGAGGTTCGGCCGTAGCCTTGCAAGAGAGGAAGGAGTTTGTTTTGTGAGTGGGGATTAGTGGGAATGATGGTGGTTATTTGTAGATAAATTCTTTATCCAATGGGTAACATGTCTATATAAGTACAAACACCATCTTTGGAAATCTTCATATGGATTGCATGGGGAATACACAAAGTTCAAATAATATCTTGTGGTGTCTTGCCAACCGAAAATTCAGCCAAAGAAAAGGGGGGTTTAGTGTAAGTTACTTGGTAACTAGTTTATTAATTGAGGGTGCTAAGTGTAATCATAAACTTTACATTCAACACATGGGGATTCGAAATGTTTAAAAGTCTTGTATAGGGGGGGTCCCATGGGGACGGTTAAGTGCATGGGAGGGGTGGTATGTGAAAGTTATTTGGCAATTGGTGAGTTGTTAGAGGGTGCTAGTTGTAATTTCTAATACAACAATAATCTTCTCACAAAGGTTAAATGCATGTGATTTGATGGATCCTTTTTAGCACATGTAAATCGTAAGCTGTGAGGGGAAGACATGATGTGCCGCCATTATCACATAGGGGAAAGGTTTAGTTGGATTTCAACTAATTGTTAACTAACTAGTTAGTTAATTAGGGACTTTAAATAAAGTATTAGTGTGTTGTGTCTTATAACGGGTGTTAGGGTATTCGGGGACCCTAACTGGTTCAGAAAAAAAAAAAGAAAAACAATGTTGATGACAATATTTTTATGTTCCGGGTATAGTCCGGTTGTTCGGTTGGATAGTAATCCGTTAAAGTGCTTAACAAAGCTTTAAAGTGTCGTTAATACCTTTTTTAGTGACACAACTTATTTCTGACACGTTGGAAAGTGTCTAGTAATATTTTTCTCATGTTTTGGCACTTTACTAGTTAGCTAGAAGCCGGATTGTTATGTAAAGTGCTGAGTTTTGTGCTTAGAGTACGTTTTAGGCACATCCAGCCATTGTAACTTATTCCTAGAGACGCAGTTCTACAACCCTTGTATCCCTACACTCACCATTAGTGTAGCAATTATCTCAGGCTCTTACAGGCCTTAGAGGCAGTGTCTGCCTGAGGCTGGCTTTATCAGCATTTTCAATAGGTTATCCGTTATTGTGCTACTGTGCTTTTTGTGCATCATGTTTGTCACTAAGGTTCAGTATGTAAATAATGTAGTGACGATAAGTAAAGTATGATGCAAGTAAGTACATGTATCAGATATCAAGTAGCAGTTCATCAGCTAGTTCAAACAAGCACAGTAATTAAACAGTAATTAATCATTAATTAAGTCGTATGGATACCTGGTTTGGTGAGGGTTGTCACAATTTCTATACCGAGTGCATGTATCGTACTGGTACTATAATGAACCTAACCGATACCGATTGAATACCCGCGATAACGTAATGCCACAACGCACGAGGAAACAACCTAGTATATATATTATATAATAAAAGCTAATGAATAGTGTTTAAATATTATAGTAGTATATACATTTTTTTTAATACTTTTATTATTTTAATATTATATATTTATATATTTTATATATTAATAATAAAATTTTATATATTAATAATAAAAGCTAATAAATAGTGTTTTAAATGTTATAATAGTATATATAGTTTTTTTAATACTTTATTATTTTCTTTGCTTTTTAAGTTGGATAAGCTTGGTGTCAACCGGTACTGGTATCAAAAATACCGGTACGGTCCGGTTCGTTATCGGCATATGAAGGTAAAAACCGGCACCGGTCTGGTACAGAAAAAGCCAAAAGTCAGTATCGAATTGATTTTGGAATTCTTTTAGTTCGGGAAAGTCGATAATGTTACCCGGTACTATTTGCTCATCCCTGATCACGGGTACCTTACGAAAAACGGTATCGTACAACTTTCTTTTTGTTGATTTTCTTCGACTTTTAATGATTCCTTTTTTTTAGTTTCAGGGGTGGGGATGAACTCTGACCAATACCGAATCGTTACGGGTGCCGATAATACCGGTTACGGTACTGGTATATGAAGGTAAAAACCGGTAACTAACCGGTAACAGGAACGCCAAAAGTCAGTACCGAATTGGTACTTAGGATCTTTCGGCTAGGAAAATTCGGTACCAGTACCCAATACCATTTGCTTATCTCTAACCACGGGTTTCATATAAACAACATCATTACCATACAACTTTTTTGGTTGATTTTCTTTTGGTTATCTTTTAGTGTTTTTTTCTACATTTTCTTTTTATTCTTGTCAGCGGTTCCATGCACAACGCACTCGTACTGATTTCAAAATACATGTAAATACAAACTAAATAACAAAAGAATTTCGCTACAACGCAACGACGGTGATAACCCTAGTTATATGTAAAAGTATTATGCTTAGTAATAAGATTAAAAATTACACAATCAGGAAATTATATAAAAAAGAGAATCACTAAATCACTTTTAATGAATAAATATTGATTAATCAGACATACTAGTAATATGACCCGCGCGCGATGCGCCGCAGGCCGTTGCAGAATCGAACTGATTAGTTCAAGCGTCATGTTATGCGTTAATCATATGAAAACGCGCGTTTTCAAGTATTTGATTTAACTCAATTTAGCCCATTGCGGTTAGATCAAAAGGTAAAGTAAATCAAATTTTTATTGTGCAATCATAACGTATTATATGTGACCTGACTCACACATAGGAAACGTACAAAAAACATAAAACGTGTATAAAGGAAAAACCAACATGAGTAATCAAAAGAGATTAAATAGAGCTTTTATAAAAGAAAAAAAAACACCAAATGAGAAAAGAAAACACATTGGGTAAAAATGAGAGTTTTGCAAAGTTAAAAGGACCAAAGTCATGATTCATGAGGAGTAATACGTAATATAATATTACTTTTATCCGTCGCGCGTTGCGACGGAGTCGAAACGTAAAGCAACTTTAATTCATATCGTCGAATGAAACGTAGTATATTTGACCCCACTCAGTTTGGAGCAAAATTTACGTAAAAATGTAAACCAACCAAAAATGTTTATAAAATAAGTAGAGTAAACTGCCATTTTGGTCCCTGCTGTTTGGGCACTTTTGCTATTTTAGTCCAAATCTCAAACTTTTTAAATCTAGGTCCCTGTGGTTTCACTTTTATTGCCATTTTAGTCCAAAATTGAAATTTTGCCAGATTCACCTAAATAAACCCTCCACTTTTGTCATTATCCACAGGGGTATTTTGGTCATTTATGTTTTATTATAAACTGATTATCACTTAAAATTAATAAAATTAAAATAGAGTAAACTGACAATATAAAAGGCATCTCCTTCCCCAAATTCACCCTAACTCAAACCCTAATTTGTGTGCAGATCGAAAATGGTGGTGTGTTCATGTGGAGCCGATACCCAATTGCGAACATCCTGGACAACACAAAACCCTGGCATAGGTCGAAAATGGTGGTGTGGTGTGTAATCGAAAATAAGTATGAAAACGTATTATATTTAACCTGATTCATTTCTAAAAAAATTACATCAAAACATTTAACAACTTGAATTTATATACCTACGTACCTAAAAATACATGCACAATCATGGGCTTATCTAACTAAGATTACGTATAATATAATGTATCAAATCACGTATCTTATCCCCTGCATAATTCTTTGATACAATATCTTGTAAATGTTGGGCAAAAATACTATGGCCAAACACCCCTTATACTGAAGTAAAATGCAGAAAAAAGAGGAGTTATTTATGAAAAAGCAACCGACATTTAACTTTAATATTATGTATATGTAGAATACATACATACATATATATATAGGGCTCGGTTCAAATGAGAACTACCAAGAGTTGTGAGAATCGTGAGATTTTTTTCTTCCCGTGCGAGTTGGGCCAAATTTTTGTGCACAAACGTAGATGAAAATATTATAAACACATCTGTAAAAAATGTAAAAAAAAAAAAAGTGTCGAGTCGGTAGTTTTGACTGATCCAAGTTTTTGTTACGCGCTGGTGTAAATTTTGTACAAAGATAAATATTTTTTTAACGCCTCATATAAATGTGGGTATGCGGCATTTTTTTAATTTTTTTTTTCTGAAACAAGTGATTTTTTATGACTTTTGAGAAAAAAAATTCAAAAAAACCTTTTGAATGGCATAGTTCTCACGGTTCTCACAACTCAATATGGTTTTCATTTTAACTCATCCCTATATATATAATAACTATTTTTATTTATAAATTAGCCGACATATTCTCTTATTTTATTTACACAAATATAATACACACACTAGAGAATTATTATCATGATTCCTACAATGGTGTCTCTTAAGGTCATCCGTAGTCATAAGGCCCTTTTGGGCGCGTTATGCGACATGTGGCATGCCATATCACCACGGGACTTTATGGGGCGTTATGCAAGTTGAGGCCGTAGTCATAAAGCCCATTTGTCATCATTACTCAATTATTTTAATTTTCATTTTTTAATTAATTTCTAAGTTTTTTAAAATTAAAAATCATTGCAATAAATAAAAAACAATACATTAAAATTAAAAAAAAACGGTAAAGAAAAAAAAGTTACACCTAAAAAGATAAATTTATTCTTCGTCTTCATTGTCGTTCTCTCCTTCTTCCTCTTCGTTTTCTCCAGCATCCAAACCTACGTCTTCAAAGTTCCCGTCTTCGAATTCCTCAACTTGTTCTTCCTCGGAATCTTCTTCGTCGTCACCATTGTATCGCATTGGGCGAATCGCCCAAGCATGCTCAACCAAATCCGCCTTCAACGTGTTATGTATTTCCTTAGATCGCAATAGTTGAGCATTTGCGAGTCTCTCTTCCATTGTTGCTTGGGTTCATTCGATTAAATCTTCCGGAATGTAGTTTTGGCATATCGCTCTTCCATCATCCTCTATGATCATATTATGCAAAATGATGCAAGCATACTGTAGGTCCCTCGGAGGTTGAGGTCAAACCTATTCCTTGTTATGCTTAACACACTAGCAAGTGCGGAATCCAAGCTAGAATGCAAACCGAGATCGAAGACGACAATACACAACACGCAAGATTCACCGATTAACACCTCTGTATTAATACGTATGAAAAGATCAGTTACAAGCTCAATGTTTACAGATGTATTCTATAAACTCTCAAAGTTCTCTCGTGTGTGTGTGCTCTCACTTGTCTTCTCCTCTAGTGTCTCTCTTGAAGTGAACACAACACATGGGTATATATACCCATCACAGCACGTTTGGTCGAAGGATCAGACAGACTGATCGAAAGATCATCTGTCGACTAGAAACCTATCGAAGGATCTACATGAACCACGAAGGATGGTATCCTTCGAGGTTTAACTATCGAAGGTTTATCCTTCGAGCTCATCGAAGGATATAAACCATCCTTCGATGACCCATCCTTCGACACAAACATGTTACAAACAATGTGCCAACTATTTGGTCAAGTCAAACCAGGAGGATGGTTGACTTGGTCAAACTTACATCGAACACACATATTAACAGACCTAAGACGTAAACCAGACTAACACAAGACATCGTTTTGTATCATGACAAAATACAGACAAAGTACAGACACAAGTGCACCAACAAACTCCCCCTTGGCTGTAACTTTGTCTTGATTTTCGTGTCTTCAAGTCTTTGACGTCCTTTCAAGTCTTCAATGTCGGAGGATCTTTAAAGTCTTCACGTCTTGAAAGCAGAAAGTGTACCAACAAACTCCCCGTTTCATGTAGGAAGTGTGTTGACAAACTCCCCCTTAACATAAGCTCCCCCTTGAGTTATGCTCGTGAAAGTCTTGATCTTTACAGCTTGAGATCCTTGTGGTGTTGAGGATGGTCAGCGGCAACTCGATCATTTTCATCACTTGAGTGCCTTCACGTTGTGTCTTCATTCCAAAGCTTGTCATCGACCATGTTCTCCTTGCCTTTAGAGTCTGCACATGCAAGAAATCTAAACGCGTAATGAGAACAACTGCCTGGAATATCGTTAGTATAAACAAATGACACACGTATGACCATATTTAATCAAACACCGTCCGACAGTTTGAAAGTTTAATGTATTTTACCAATTTCAATTTTAACTTTCAACACTTGCAAAATTTCAACCGTTTATGAAGATGCAATTGTTTTCCGGCTTATAATCAGGATTTTGGGTAGGATAGACTCGAGTTCCAACATCAGTCAATCAAAAATAAACTAGAAGCAAAATCTTTTTGGATTTTATAAAGTTTATATTAAACCACACCTAAAATCTTTTTGGAATTTTTGAATATTTCGAAAGTAAAGACAGAAAGCAGTAAATAAATATATACAAAGTTGCAGAAACTGAAAGCATTAAATAAATATTTACAGACTTGCAGAAACTAAGAAAAGTAAATATATACAAACATTCTTTTTGCGAGTTTCGAGGGTAAGAGAATCATATCAGTGTACAGTCATGCCAAAACGCTCTTGCTGTTCAATTAGTTAACATTATGATAAGCATCCTATAATGATTATCGGTATTGTTGTCCATTTAAGCTCAACTTATCAGATGTAATCATGGCGCGGGGATACGTTAAGGTATGATTTATACTTACCGACCGGTGTTCATCCACATCACGACACATTCCCGTATCAAGGTATGCACGAGGGTTCATCTTACCGGTGAGTATACCGATTATCATCTGTTTGACCGTATAAAAGATGTGAGATACTCACTTATTTGATTGAAAACAAGCCCTATGTGATAGAATCACTTATTGATGAGGAACTTGATTTTCATATGCAAGAGGGCACAGGAGCAAGTCCGTGAACAGGTCAGTACTTTCGTACAGCAGAGAGACGAACTTGACTCCCGGATAAATGTGATATATTATCACTTATTTGTTTGGACATGTGATTGTTGATCACTTATTGAGGTCGTATGCAATATGTACACGTATGTATGGTATCATGGAAGATCTAGACTTGCGTCCCCGTTATTTTTCGGTAAAAGATACAACCATGATACCCAGATGATAAGCAGCATAAAGACCGAATATTTCAGAACCTCGGCAATCTCTCAAACGAAATTTCGGTACTAAGACCATATGCCAATGAATGGTTCCCACCCAGTCTTCAGTCGGATTTAAGTTTATATCACCCTGCACACTTTAAAATGATTGTGAGCCTACCGATACATCTTATATAGAGCTGCTTATCGTTGTTCATTTAAGGTTTAAAGAGGTTTAGACAGACCACTGATGTACTATCATTTTCTCTTTTGCTCGCCAGGAAACTCATTTTTGTTTTTCTATTGTTTTTGAGTTTTTGAAATTTTTCGATGTTTTTGGATTTTCAAATTTTGGATTTACTCCCCCTAAAATCAATAAACTAAGACAAATTTAAAACACAAAGGTATTTACAAAAATGATTTTCCGATGTTGGTTTTACTCTTGCTTGACCTTAATGCCGTTTACCATCAATAAAAAGTCAAATCTTGATTTGTCAAATGCTTTGGTAAAAAGGTCGGCACGTTGGTCATCGGTGTGGACCATGACAACATTGATGAGTTTCATAATGAAACAATCACATGTGAGGTGATATTCGAGATCAATGTGTCAGGTCAAGGAGTGCTGTACGAGATGACAATAATTCATAAAGCAGCTTAAATATCGACAAGTATAGGAGAGATTAGAAATTTAAAACCGTATCCTGCAACTGCTTCGTGCATTGCAAGGAATCTGAGTGCTCTCCCAAACTGGATATCCACCCGGTGTGGATTTCAAAGTCGATTTTGTAGCTACTTAGAAATCTCTTCACACAACAAGATCAGAAACCTCTGGGTCCGGCTGGTCTTCCACATTTCACCAGCGAAGGTCTTTGTCTTTCTCTTTCAGAAGTAGTGTGCGGTTGTTCAACCCAATCCAAGGCATCCGCACACCCGGTTGGTTTGTTCAACAAACACATTTTCTTCAATCACACCGCCAAGAAATGTACACTGCACGTTCATTTTGTTGAGTTTGAACTTCAGACGTGCTGCAGGTGCGTACATTTTGTTTGAATCTACCCTGTGGACCCGATCAAAAACCATAACAATCAATTTTGGCACATATTTCATCTGGTCGAATTTTTCAGATTCATTCCTTTTTCCTTCATCAGACATTTTTGTCTTCTATTCTCCTCTCTCCATCAAAGACAACAATTTCTTCTGTCGCCTATCTTGTGCAAGGACGCTCCACTATCAACAATCTTACGACTATCGAAAGTTCCTCCTGGAATATCCTACACACTCACTCAGAAATTAGTTGGAGAGGGGGACCCAAGCCTTTGTGGACTTGGGTCGTCCTTGATCATCAAGGAAAGTGATTTCAATCACTTGATGATTAGGAAAAAGAACCTGTGGTGCTCCCCCTGATTGAATTACCTGCTTTTGCTTCCAAGCTGTTTGTCCTTTACCAGTATTTGAATTTATTGTTTTAGCATTTACTGGTTTTACAGTTTCAGATTTTGCTTGTACAGGTTTTCCTTCTTTGACCTCTGATTTTAAGGTCTTTTCAATTACCTTTTGATTCTTTTGCTTTAACTTCTTTTCCCTTTCTTTCAAGACACGTGGGTCTTGTTTCGGGGAGACTGATCGTTTTCGGTAATCGATTTCTTGGGGAGCACTCGTTTTTAACTTCAGATTTTGCACGTGTGGGAAATATCTTACAATATGCCCAACTGTCCCACATTCAAAACATGTTCTCCGCTCTACAAACTTCGGAGAAACACGTTGATGACCAGACGGAGAACCAGACCATGAACTTTGTGATCTAGACGTGCTTGGACCTAAATCACATCCGTTGGTGTGTTGGGTGTAATTATTCTGATCATTTCGTTTTAAAATTCTAACTTGTTTTACAAAATCAATGTTAGATTTATCCTGAAATGTTTCAAGTTTGTCTGAACCCGTGGATCCAACAAAGTTCATTTTCGGTTCTCGTTTCTTAAAAGGAGCTCTTTTGTTTTGCACCTTAGGTTGTTAAACCTTTGGTGCTTGAACATTCTTGTTCTGAGCCTTCTTTCCCTGTACCTTACCTTTTCCGGAGTTGACTTGTTGTTTTCGCTCAATTGGTAGTTTTTGGTTTCCGTATTGTTTTCTAATTTGTTCACACGGAATTGGATCACATTGAGTGACGGTATGTTTACCATTTTTGTTCCCCAAAAACTTATCAGTGCATCCTTCAAAAATTTGCTCAATTAAATCTTGATTTACATTTTTAATTGGAAAATCTTTGTTAGAGTAGATTTTGCTATCTCCTTTGAGCGTGTACAACAAGTTATTCCCTTCACAGCTAGATACAAGGGACTCCATTGCTTTTGACATTTCAGTCTTACTCGGTTTCACTGGTGGATCACACAGGATGTGATTCTCGATTGGAATATCTGTTGTAACCGAGTTAGACTGTTGTTTCACAATTTCTTCAGATTCATCATCCGAAGAATCAGCATCCTCAATAATGGGAGGACTCTGTTCCTTAACACACGATGAATCTGTCACATTCTCAGATTCAGACTCAGATTCAGATTCTGATTGACCCGAGGATGATGTACCAGTTGTGAACCCGAGGCCTGCTGCAAAATCATCTAGATCGAGTGGCACAGTAGGTTCAAAACGGGGCATATCCTCGTCATCAGGCAATTTGGAGTAATTGTGATTCATTGGAGGAGGGCATGATTTGAATCCAATACTTGTTTTATCCCCCTTTTTCTTTTGAACGTCAATGATGTGATCCAATACATAGCGGGAATTGGAATAGCTTTCCAGTTTCTGCTTAATTGTCTCACATTCACATCGAGCTGTTGCCAACTCTACCATTTGCTTTTCAATTGTGTCAATAAGATTATTGTTAGCATGTTGTTTTCGTAAAACAGCCTTTTGTAATTCTGAAACATCATGTCTTAATGACGCAATTGTTGCTTTAAATTCCTTTTCATTTCTGGTTAAAAACAAGTTAGCTTCAGTTGCTTTAGAAAGATCTACAATCAATTCTTGATTGTGTTTGTATGTGATTTCAAACTGACTTTCCTTTTCAGCATATTTAACATTTAAACTATCACAATTTTCACAACTAACTACAGTGGGTTCATCGACACATACCTGACTTGATGAACTGTCGACATTAGCCATAAAGGCTGAATGGAGAGAAGACGAAGAGTAAGCCGCTTGATCCACCAAAATAGACCTTCTTTCAGTTCCTGCTGCAGCTTCTTCCAAAAGCTCATCAATGTCTGCATTGACTGACGCACTTGATGTCTCATCCACATGATCATTGCCTGAAGTGGAGGAGTCTTCATCTGAGCTTCCACTATAACCAGAACTGTCTTCATCTTCAGAAGATTCATCACCATTGGTGGAAGATTCTCCACCACTGGCGTGCTTTAAATCCCTTACGACTTCAGCAAAACATGCTGTTCCATTTGGAGCATCATTTCCCAACTGAAGCGACCAATCACAACCTTCATCTACTTGAACCACAAGTGCCTGGTTGGCATTTGATGGCCCTGCTTGGCTTTGGTTGTTGACAGGTATCATCGTACGAACATTGTTCCTGTTCTGGTTCTGCTGGTTGCCTTGATTTCTGAAAGGATTTTGGTTTCCATGCTGAGCTGGTCTTGTGCATTCCCTTTTGAAATGACCCCGTTCACCACAGTTAAAGCACGTTACAGCTTGCTTGTCGAACCCATACTTGGTGTCTTTCTTGCTTTCCAAGTTGGTTCTCCCCGTCCTTTCCATAAACTCCTTTGCTCTTCGAATTGCACTAGCAAGAGCCCATTTGATATCCATCAGTTCAAACTCTTCTTTATCCACTTGCTGATAATCTTCATTGGTTAGATTGATATTCCCAATCTGACCTGCGACCAATCCACAATAAGCACTAACCAAGGTGTTCAACATCTCCATATGCTCCTTGGCTACTTCGACACTGACTTTGGAAAAGTTGGAAGTGTCTAATCTGACTGTGTTCGGATTGGAAGTGGCTTGAAAGTTTGAAGAGTTTCCATAAAACCCTTGCTGTTGTGGTTGTTGCTGCTGAGCTCTCGGTTGCATATCTGGTCTTGAATACATCGTGTATGCTGAAGGATCAAACTGATCTGTTGTGGAAGGTCCGGTGTTTGAGATGAAGGCTGTTTGAAGCTTCGCATGTTGAGAGGCTGGTCTTTCTCCACTGATACCTCCGGCAATTCCAAAGTACATCTCTGGATTTTGAGGAGTTAGTGTTCTTTTTGCCTTTAGCTTTTCTTCTACATCCTTGTTTTCCAATTTTTGAATTAACTCATAAACGGTGATTGTGTCTAGAACACCATTTTCTTTGAGAATTTCAAGATAACCACTCCACTTTGCTGGTAAGCTATCAGCGAATCTCTTCACCATTTCTTGTGGAGTGGCAGTGACTCTAAAAGCAAACATCTCGCTCAACAAGTGATGGAACCTTGTAGATAAATCTGCCAAAGTCTCATTCTCCATACACGTGAATCCTTCAAACTCTTTCTTCAGTAATTCTTGCTTGATCTTTCTAGATTGAGCATTTCCTTCACATCGTAACGTGAGCATATCCCACAAGCTTTTAGTAGTCGTGCAGTAAACAAACTGGTGGTAAATGTCTCTGTGAAGAGCTTGTGTGAGAATCATGAATGCTTTCTTTTCTAACTCAAATTTCTTCTTATCATCATCAGACATAGTGCTGTAAGTTTCTGGATTAGATCCTGCAACTTCCAAATCATGGTCAAATGCGGTGAAGAAGCACATCCATAGATCTTGACCTTGCCCCTGAACGTAAGTTCTCAGCCTTTCTTTCCACCATCCCCAATCATTGATATGATTTAGCTTTGGCGGTTTTGTGCTTGTACCAGTTTCACTGTCGTTCTGCATCATAGATTGAATGCTGCTGCTTTGATTTGTGACCAATGCCCATTGATTTGCAGTTATCATCGCAGCTTGAGGTGGGGCAATAGCCTGCATCCATGCAGTTTTGTTGAAATCTGACGCAGATTGCGTAGCTGATGATTTCGTAGCTGATGATTGTGGAGTCAAAGATGTTAGAGTCCATGCGGTTGGATCCCACTGACCGTTTGTTCCCATTTTATAAAGATTAATATATTAAGTGAAAATTGATTTGAAAATTGAAAAACAAGTTTTCCCTTTTTAAAAACTTTAATTTTCACAAACTATGTTAATATCTCGAATGATAACAACTAGCCGAAGGATCCTTGATCGAAAGACCTGAAACACACAAACTTGTTAAACTTAAACAGACAAGTATCGAAGGAACCGAACTTGTTCGAAGGATCAACGGTGTTCGAAGGATCACTGTTGAGTTTCGAACAAGGATTTCGAAAGACTCCCCAATCGTAGGATCCTTATCTTTCGAATAAGAGATGTAGATCGAAAGATGTATGCTTCGAAAAGATTCCTTGGATCGAAGGATAAGTCACAGACTTCGAAGGATGTTCGAAGGATGATTATCTATCGAACCTCCTTTGATCGAAAGATGATCTTTCGACTTCGAAGGATATCCTTCGATCTGAACTGACACAGCTGACAGAAGAGACAGGTTGGTGAAAAAGTTGACGGGTTGGTAAGAACTTTCGGCAGAAAGTATGGTTCAGACCATACCTTTCACCAAAACAAATTTGAACAAATAAAATATTACTCAAAAAGAACAGTTCAAACCCAGAAAACCGGTCACCGGAGTAAGCCGGAAATTGGCCGGAAAATACCAACTTTCTTAAAAACAAGTTTTTAAGTTACCCAAACCGCCCTTTAACACACCCGGATAGTTTAGAACACGTTTTTACGACAAGAAACGCGAGAAAAACAGTAAAAACAGGTGCTAAACCAAGTGAGTTTTGTCCAAAACACTCCAAAGTCTTGTATAAACTCGGTTTTTAACAAGGAAAAGAGCCACGGCTCTGATACCACTTGTAGGTCCCTCGGAGGTTGAGGTCAAACCTATTCCTTGTTATGCTTAACACACTAGCAAGTGCGGAATCCAAGCTAGAATGCAAACCGAGATCGAAGACGACAATACACAACACGCAAGATTCACCGATTAACACCTCTGTATTAATACGTATGAAAAGATCAGTTACAAGCTCAATGTTTACAGATGTATTCTATAAACTCTCAAAGTTCTCTCGTGTGTGTGTGCTCTCACTTGTCTTCTCCTCTAGTGTCTCTCTTGAAGTGAACACAACACATGGGTATATATACCCATCACAGCACGTCTGGTCGAAGGATCAGACAGACTGATCGAAAGATCATCTGTCGACTAGAAACCTATCGAAGGATCTACATGAACCACGAAGGATGGTATCCTTCGAGGTTTAACTATCGAAGGTTTATCCTTCGAGCTCATCGAAGGATATAAACCATCCTTCGATGACCCATCCTTCGACACAAACATGTTACAAACAATGTGCCAACTATTTGGTCAAGTCAAACCAGGAGGATGGTTGACTTGGTCAAACTTACATCGAACGCACATATTAACAGACCTAAGACGTAAACCAGACTAACACAAGACATCGTTTTGTATCATGACAAAATACAGACAAAGTACAGACACAAGTGCACCAACACATACATGGTCATTCGTATTCTATCCTTATGCCACATGCGACAAGGATTTCTGATAAAATGCCATCGTTGCTGTAGAACCCCAAAACACCTCTCGATATCCTTTCTCGAAGACTCTTATAATTTTTTTAAAATACTTTCTTTTCTCATCGAACGTTTCAGAAAACGTTTTAACAATAATCGAATACTCCGGGTATATACCATCGCCCAAATAGTAGCCATGCTCGTAGTCGTTCCCGTTCGCATGAAAACCGACCTTTGGTATAGTTCCAGAAATGTAGCTCTCTAATAATGGTGAAGCCTCTAACGTATTAATATCGTTAAAACACCCGGCTACACCAAAGAAGGCCGACCAAATCCAAAGGTCGTATGACGCAACAGCTTGTAACACCAAAGTTGGCCCTTTTTTATCACCACGTGTATGTTGACCTCGCCATGCGGTTGGACAATTATACCAACGCCATTGACGACAATCCAAGCTACCAATCATGCCGGATATTCAATGCTTTTCTAGATGCACCTCATATATTTGTTGAAGGTTGTTCCAAGTGGGATTTCTCAAATAACGTTTTCCATATAACTGGCATATACCTAAAATATAATTTAATATATAAAAGTTTTACTAGTAAGCTACTAAAAAAAGTAAATATATAAAAGTAAATAAATAAAAGTCAATAAAAAATACCATAGCAAAAATGTTCCAAGCAATCTCGAGTTGTTTTATCCCCCATCTTCAAGTACTCGTCGTTGATGTCGTACGTGTTTCCGTAGGCTAATATGCGTAAGGCGGATGTGACCTTTTGAATTGAGGTGAAGCCTAAATATCATCGCGCGTCCATTCTTTGCTTAAAGAAATCATACTTATCTTCCAAATCATTATTAATGCGCAAAAATAACCTTTGGCTCATCCGAAAATGCCGTCTAAAAACATTGGGTCCGTGAACCGGCGTTGCATCAAAATAGTCCTTCATCAAACGCTCGTTCGCGGCTTCACGATCTCGCAAGATATAGGTGCGCCGCAAGATGGGTCGTGGAGGGGGAGTAGGCCGAACGTGCTCAAATGCTTGTATCACAAGAGTACATGCACTCGTAACCGCTTCTTCCTCCTCCGCGTCTTCTTCGGGTGAAAAAAATCTTCGGTAAATATCGGTGAAGGAGTCTTCCGATGGGGAACCCATTTTTTTTTAATAAGGTGGGAGTAGCTTCAACACTTTTTAAAAAATATATAGAGAATGAGAGAATAATATATGATGAATTGTAAAATAAATGGAAGAGTTGGGAGTTATTTATAGAGTGAAATCAAAAAAGTTGATTTTTTTTAAATTATGACCGTTGCAACGGTCAAAAAATCAAACAAACCCAAACATGGCGCCGTTATGGAGGTCGCGCCCCACCCGTCTTTCTCCTTCATAATGCCCTGCGTGGTGGTGTTTGGCAGCGCCATTGGGCGCTATGCTCACTCAAAACGCCCCACTACAGGGGACTAATAACACACTAGAGAATTATTATCATGATTCCTACAATGGTGTCTCTAAATATAGTGACAAGATAGCCTTTGTTAGTTAGAGAGCACCGTTAAAGTCAAACTAGTTGCAAATGATCGTGTTCAAGCTAATTATCTCAAATCTTCTTCTCTACCATATAATTTTGTTATTCAACAACGATCAACTTACCTGTTGATTCAGGTTTACACGTAACACTATATTACCTTTTTTTCTTTTTAATCTTGTAATCAGTGTATTTCCTATAAATTCAGGCGTCATGTCCAAGTCCAGGGAAACATACCGTTTAGGCCTTATAATTGAAATTATTTTTTAAACAACTATTAAACTTATAGCAATAACAATGCAATAATTATCAAAATGGCAAAATCATAGTATTCGAATGAATGAATTACATATCGTAATAGGCTAATAGCTAACCAATAATTTGTGAATCTTTCCTTGCATTCTTGTCAATTAACAAAGTCTAACAAGTCTAATTCAATCAAAAAATTAACCCATAAATTCTAACAAAGTTTCTAAGTTCTAACAATTTACATTCACCTATTCTAATAAATAACACCCAAATAATCGACAATCAGGCCAAATAATCATACAAGTATACGACACACCTGATCAGCGCCACAAACCCTTGCGAGTTGCCGAGTCGGAGTTGCGTGGAACACGGTGGTGGTCGTGGTGCCTTGCATCAGCCCTGAGGGTGTTTGTGGAAGATGTTTGACAAGAGTTGCGATTCACCGTGTTGCCTTGTGATCAAACAAAAAAGTGGGACGGTGGTGGCCTTGCGTCGTTTCAGTGTTCCAGGTTTGATGTTTGCCGCCCAAATAAACGATGTTGTTGTTGTATTATTATTTTGAAAATCAAATGGGTATTGGGCTAAACCTTATTGGCTACGTTATAAAAGTTGAGAATGATTTTTAAATGGACCTAACATATAACTTGATGTTTTATATGGGTATTCTATTTTTAATATGAACTGTAACTCTCTTGGTGGCTGTAACAATTTAGGCTAACAGTTGTTGGCCTTGTTATCAACAAAATTGTTTGTTGGCCTTTAAAAAAAAAATTCTATTTTTAATATATATATATGTGGGGTGGGGGGTAGGGGGTATGTGTGGGAGGGTCATCTTGAGAACGCTAAATATTGCGATAACCGAACGAATAAGAAAACCGACCGAAACAAAAAAAAATTAATACAAACCTCATTGTAATTAAAATACAAATAAAAAAATAATTTACAACATCAAATAATTTATTTCTCCTCTAAAAGTTACTCTTATTAATGATTTTTACACATGTGTAAATTTTCATTATTTACGAATACATGTAAATTTAGACGTGTAAATTTAGTTTCTAACAGTGTGTTCAAATAATAATGATAAGTGTAAAAAAAAGATTTGATTTTGAACTTTTTTGATCAAATTCTTGCAGTTTTTTCATTCGTGCTCACGGTTCTTACAATATTTAGCGCCATTTAAACCTTCCCATTTATATATACAAATATATATATATATATATGATTCGGTTCAATTAAGAACCACCACGAGTTGTGAGAACCATGAGAACTTCTACTTCTCGCGCGAGTTGAGTCACCACTTTTTGCACAAACGTAGATGAAAATGTTATAAACACGTCTGTAAAAAAACAAAAGAAATTGTTAAGTCGATAGTTACGCCTAATGTAACTTTTGTTTACGCCGATTTAAATTTTTTTTACATCCGATGTAATTTTCTGCATACGACATTATTTTTGCTGGAATTGAGAATATTTTTTTGAAAAAATCTTTTGAAAGACCTAGTTCTTAAAGTTCTTACAGTTCAAGATGGTTCTCATTTTATCATTTATATATATATATATATATATAAGTAAAGGTTTCTCTACTAAGGACATTTTTCTTAGAAAGTGTAAGAAGTTTATGTAGGCACTGTAGTTTTAAATTTTTTGGCATGGTATAATATAGATAAACACTAAATGCATCAACTAAAAACACAATGAAATGTATTTTAGGCATTAAATCTAGACAAAATTGCAGAAAACAACCATTATGTATACCCCAAACTGCACTTTATACCTTTCACTATGAAATCCGCCAAAACCAACCTTTACGTTCATGTTTTGTTACACATCACAACCTTTACACCAAACCTAGTAAAAAAAGTCAGTTAAGTTGCCCCATGTGTGATGCATGTGAGGGCATATATGTCTTTTCCTGCAAAACATATGGAAAACAGCATCTTGGAATCAGTTGAAGCAGTTGAAGAAACCCTGCAAAACATCACAACCTTAAATTCCATTTTGAGGCCCAAATTTGAAGAAATCAAATTACCGTTGAAGAAGATCAAGAACCCCTGCAAAACATATGGAAAACAGCATCTTGGAATCAGTTGCAATACGCCATGGAAACGGCAGATTGAATTCAAGAATCAAGAAACAAAACCCCCATAATTATGATCACACAACTCATATCCCACCTCAAAATGGCATCAAGACAACAACTTTAACACACTTTGTAGATCATATTATTGAATTCAAGCATTTCCTTTAAAAATACAGAGCACCCACATGAACAAAATTGGAAATTTTGGAGTACAAAAAACAGAGCACCTCACCTCCTCACACCATTTGATCATCCAACTGGGGAGGCAAAATATTATTATATTAAAATTGCCACATTTGATTCAAACAACATGTAAAAAATAAAACTACAAACCTAAAGATCACAGACAATAGCAAATCTTCCATTCACAAACATGAATTATTACCAAAATTTAGTAGCTTTTTAAAAAACACACCTCTATCTTCTTCATTCATGAACTAGATTTTTCAACTTGTTCATTCTCCCATTCGTTTGAACTTGAAATCTTAGGTTTTGCCAAGCCGAAATCTTTGATTCACAAACAGTCGCCGGAAATCACGTTTGAAGCACCAGAAATCACGTTCATCATCACCATTATCACCACCGTCAATTAAACGAGGCGGCAGGCCGGCGTCCATGGCCGGCAAAACTAGCACCGCTACCCATGTCACCGTTCCATCACTCTTCGTCGCTGCCTCCGTCGCTCCATTATCTTCGTTCAATAAATCTTGAACACCCCTGTTTCACCAAAAACCTCAACAAACCCTAGATTATTTCAGATCAAAAACACAAAATTTCACATACCCATCAACAACTTACATTTTCTTTAAGGTTTCCACATATCCACAAACAAATTTTCACTTTCGTGTGTTCTTGGTGAAACATTTTGATGAAGATAGGTAGATCTGGGTTCTTTGTGGGATATTAGGTTAGTTGAAGGAAATAAATAAAAAGGTTTAAATATAATATTCATTATAAAAGGGGTCAAAGGAAAAGACATATATGCCCTCACATGCATCGCACATGGGGCAACTTAACTGACTTTTTTGACTAGGTTTGGTGTAAAGGTTGTGATGTGTAACAAAACATGAACGTAAAGGTTGGTTTTGGCGGATTTCATAGTGAAAGGTATAAAGTGCAGTTTGGGGTATACATAAAGGTTGTTTTCTGCAATTTTGTCTTAAATCTAAAACACAATACGAAGAAAATTAATCAGTGTGTTTTAAATTTAATGCCCATAATACATATAATTATTGTGTTTTAAAACATATAATATATTATGCCAAAAAAAATCCAAAAATATCATGCCTAAAACTTAAAACATAATGCGTACATAGATTTCTTATATTTTATAAAAAAAAAGGTGTCCCATGTATCTAACTTTATATATAGGGGAAGGTTTAAATGAGAACGCTAAATATTGTGAGAACCGTGAGAACAAATGAAAAAACCACGAGAACTTGGTCAAAAACAATTCAGATTCAAAATTTTTTTGAGGAATTGGCCTGTAATAATCCCACCTAGACCTTATTGGCCATTAATAATCTCACCTCATAATATTCCTCCCACTAGTCCCACCTTTCACCTATTTTTCCTACAAAGGTCCCCCGTTAAAAAAAAAAAAAAAAAAAAAAAAAAAAAAACTTAACGGAGTTAAGCTTTTTTCCAAATTCCAAAAGGATTTTTTAGGGCTTTTGATCAGAACGATAATATGAGTCCATTGATGTAAAACTTACTTCGAAATGGTGCTCCAAGTGACTTGATTTTGGTTAATTGGAAATTTAAACACCCGAATTGAAGCGTCGTTTTCATCGTTTGGAGCACCGTTTGGGGCAAGTTTTACATCAATGGACTCATATCGTCGTTCTAATCAAAAGCCCTAAAAAATTTGTTTGTAATTTGGAAAAAAGCTTAACTCCGTTAAGTTTTTTTAACAGGGGATCATTGTAGAAAAAATAGGTGAAAGGTGGGACAGGTGGGGGGAATATTCTGAGGTGGGATTATTAATGGCCAATAAGGTCTAGGTGGGATTATTACATGCCAATTTCCCAATTTTTTTCTATACTTATCATTATTACTAGAATACAATATTAGAAATTTAATTTACACGTTTAAATTTACGTGAATTCGTAAATAAAGAAAATTTACACATGTGTAAGTTTGCCATTTACACATGTGTAAATCTGTTATATTTACACATATGTAAAAATATAAAAAGAGTGATTTTGAAAGGAGAAATGAATTATTTGATGTTGTAAATTATTTTTTTGATGTTATATCTTAATTACAATGAGCTTTGTATTAAAAACATTGGTTTTGATTGGTGTTTTCATTCGTTCTCATGGTTCTCGTAATATTTAGTGTTCTCAAGATAACCCTCATATATATATATATATATATATATATATATATATAGGATTAGGTTCAAGAGTGAACACCCCCCTGAGTTGTGAACTGTGTGAACTCATCCTGGCCCTTGATTTTTATGATCTTAAGATTTAGATGAGTGGCATGATGGTAATTATGTAGTTAAACTTTTCCATTTAATTAAATACAAAAAGGGTATATGTGTAATTTTCATCTTAAATTGATTGCATAAATCATGTTCTCTCTCACAAATCAAGTAATCAATTTTGTCAAAACCCTACCCCCAAAAAACTCCAGCCGACACCCCTGCTTTCTCCCTCGTTCTCTTCTCCAGCTCCGACAACCAGAGCAACGCCGACCACCTTCATCACCCCGATATCCGGCCGCACCCCACACACCCAAACCACCACCGATTGATTCATACCTCCAATCGATATAAAGTGGACCTGCCATCTTCTATAAATACTAGAGACGCTTCTTCTTTATTGTCTCTACACCATTTTTCGTTTTATTTATTTCTCTTTTTTCCACGCACGTAATACATTGTATATATACTACCAAATCTATAATAATACACCCACTGTGTGACAAATGGCAAATAACCGGTGATTCCGTACAATCTAATCACTATGTTTATTTACATAATCTTATGCATTTAGCGTAATTTAATTACGTAACTGTGTCGTATACTGGATATCAGTGTTAGGACAAGAAAAGAAAGCTAAAACATATGCTGGTTTTTGTCATATTTCGAAACTAGTCAAACAATGTCCTAAAAGTGTTGGTAAAAAGTGTTACGTGCACTACTCACGGTTACACTATTCATGCCAGCAAAACCGTGAAAACAGAACGAAACACTGAAAAACGACACATGGATAACATAACAGAGTCCATTATAATAAGAAAACAATAATACGAAAGCATATCTTGCAAAGATACAAGACTTTCCGGTATGACGCCCTAATTGCAAAAATGGCCGTTTTGGCTTAAAATATAGCATTTTTAACGCGTCCGAACCTATAACAAAGCATTTACGGGACCTCGAAATAATGTCAATTGACGAAAAGCATACTAAAACAATAGGATGATATCAATGGAATGTTCATAATCACAAGTTTCCGGTATTACATCGCTATGCACTAAACTAGTCCGTTAGTGAACCGACGAGCTAGTAAGCGATATTTCCGTCATCGTAACAACCAAATGAAAACTCTAGCGATGTGTATCATCTGAGCTAACCACTGCTGGGGACTTTGATGATCCAGCAGTGGCTTCAAAAGGTGGTGGTATAGGAGGTAATGAAGTGGACAACTGCTGACTTTTATCCACTGTTTGAGGACTTTTGTCAGCAGTGTTTGTGGATGTGGAAGCAGTGGTTGATGGGCTACTTTGGTCAACAACTGTTGAGGTAGCAGTGGTTGAGCTTTGACAACTGTTTTGAACAGCTGGTGCTTTTCCCTTTGTGGCAGACCTTTGAGGAATGATGATTTCATACCCATAGTCTGGTGTTGTATCCTCTGATGGACCTGCACTGTTAGTCTTGACAGCAGTATTTTCAAAAGTGAATTTTTCAAGATCAAACAGATCTGCAGGGTTTGCTGGGATTTTCATTGATGAAAGTTCATTGAACTTTACATTCAAGGTGTCCTCCACTGCCTTGGTCCGTGTATTGAACACTTTGTAGGCCTTGGCAGTGGTTGAGTATCCCAGATGATAACCACAATCAACTTTGGCTGCAAATTTTGAAATGGAATCTTTTAAGTTCAAAATAAAGCATGGGCAGCCAAACACTTTGAAGTATGAGATCAGTGGTTTAATTTTATACAGAATTTCATAGGCAGTCTTTTTGTGCCTGAATCTGCAAGCATGGTTCTGGCAGCCTCAATCAGAGTTATGTTCTTCCTTTCCACTACCCCATTCACACAGAAGGCATCCAACTCCCTATTTTTGAATTCTGTGCCATTGTCACTCCTGAAGCTTTTCACTGGAAGGTCAAATTGCTTTTCAACCTGTATTACAAAGTCTTGCAAAATGCCTGCAGTTTCATCTTTTGAGTGCAAAAAGAAAGTCCATGTGAACCTAGAAAAGTCATCAACAATAACCAAACAATATCTTTTCTTTTTGAGGCTCATGACTTGAACTGGGCCAAACAAATCCATGTGTAGCATTTGCAAACACTGGGTTGTTTTGGACTCTTCAATGGACTTGTAAGAACTTTTATGTTGTTTTCCTTTTAAACAGGAAATGCAATGTTCAGGACATGAAAACAATTTTTGTGGTAGGCCTCTCACCAAACCATTTTTTGAAATTTCTGTGATTGTCTTAAGATTTGTGTGTCCCAGCCTTCTGTGCCAAAGTTCTGTCTCTTTGTTAGAGGCAGCTGAGAACAGACAGGCATCAGCTCTGGGACACTCTTTTGACATGTCAACAACATAAACATTGCCACTTCTTTGAGCAACAAGTTTAGTTTGACCAGTTTTGATTATTGCTTCAATCTTTTTGACCATTTCTGGTCCAACAATCCTACAACAATCTTTTGTGAAGAATGACCCAAAACCCTTGTCACTCATTTGGGACACACTCAGAAGGTTGAATTTTAGATTGTCTATTAGATTGACATTTTCAAATTTTACTTTTCCAGACTCCACTGTACCAGACCCCAGAACTTTTCCTTTACTATTATTCCCAAAGGATATATCACCCCCTCCATGGATTTTAAAGTCTTTGAGGAGGGCTTTACATCCTGTCATGTGCCTGGAGCCTCCACTATCTACATACCAAAGACTATCAAAGCATGCAGAAGCTCCCTGCACATGAAGTAAAAGGATTAGTTCATTAAGGTCTCCAAAGCCAACAGGGCTTTGGATGGGGTCTCAACAGTGTCTGGGATGGATGCAGAATGATGGACAGTGGTTAGGTCAGGAGTTTGAACTGTTTTAGGACAGTGCTTCTCCAACCACTGTTGTGGGTCCTGACCAATCATCTGCTGGTAACCAAAAGGATGTTTTTTCACTTTGGGTTTAGAAGGCCTTTTGTAGGCCTCATAAACGTGAGGAATCCTTTGGTAAGACTGTTTTTCTCTGCCTTTTCTGAACTGATTGGCAGGGGGTGCATCAGTAACCTGAACATCTCTTTTGACAGATGTTTGGTTCAGCTGTTTTGTAACTGCTGTTTGAACTGGCACAAACAGTGGTTGTTTCTTGGTGAATTTGACAGATGTTGATGATGATGATGGACTCAAGGATGTTTTAGCAATGTACTCATTCTTTTTCACATCAAAGTTTTTGAGATACACACATGCTTGAGTTTTGTGGTTTGTTTTACCACAGACAATGCAACCTTTAGCTGAAACAATGACACTTGTTCTGTTTAAATCATACGCTTTTAAGTGGAAACAATCTTTTGTAAGATGATTCATTTTCTCACAGAATTCACAAAACAAGTTATCAATTTTTTCTTTCTTCTTTCTCTTTTCAGACTCCTTTGCAGCAGAGGTTTTAACCACTGCTGGGATGTCTTTGAGAGATATGACTTTAGCTTTTGGAGCCTTGACACCATCAATTGATGTAAAGTCCATTGGCTTGAAATTTTCAAGAATGTCACACTCATCAGACCATTTTGGTTTAAACTGGTATTCTTCAAGCTCCTCAAAAGTAGAGGATTCCATTGGTCTGTCAAGTGTGATTTTGTTACCAAGTTTGTCAGTGAATTTCACTTCTTGGCCATTCTTGTTTGTGGGGATGAACTCAGTGGTTACATCAGTGGTTTGAACAGATTTTTCAAAAGCAGTGTTTTCATCATCATGTTTTCTATAGCCAACCCCAAACTTCACATTGCTTTTTCTCTGTTTTTCAAGCATAACCTCATATCCTTTGCAGGATTCCACCCATCTTTCACAAGTAATCTGGGCGGACTCCAACTCCTTTTTGCAAACTTGGTATTTTTCTACCATAGTTTGAAGTTGGGTTTTGGTTATACTCTGCTCTTCTTTTAGACAGCTGTTCTCTTTTTCTTTTTCAGTCAATTTGTTTTTAAGTTCTTTTAAAGACCTTTCAAATTTGACCTCATCAGACAAGATTTTATCCCGAAGGTTTTCATTCACCTCTTTAATGTTAGCAAAAGCAATTATGCAATTGTCAGAACACAGTTTTTCAAGAACTTGAGGAGATACCTTGGCAGCTGCCATCATTGCACAATCACATTGATGATCTTTTTCATCATCAGCTTTCACCTTCTTTTCACCAGCCTTTTCTTCTTTCTCTTCTTCTTTGTCCTCTACGGACCATGGATCTATCATTGGTTCAATCAGGGTACCTGAACTTTCTCCCAACAGTAATTCACCAGCCACAGCAGTAACCACTGCTTCAGTCACCTCTTCCACTGTTTCAAAACACTGCTGTTCCTCCTCAGTTTCAACCCCCTCCTGTATTGACTCTAGTGCCATCAAACAAAACTCATCATGTGAAGAATCATTAGAAGCATAGAGTGCAAAATTTTCATCATTAAGGTCTTCAGGCATACTGCTCCAGTCAACAAACCCTTGAGTGAAAAACTTTGTTGATCTGGTTGTGCTGCTGCTGGAGCAGTGGTTTGAGGTGCAACAGGTTGCACTTGTACCTGTGGAGCAGGGGTTTGAACATATTGGATTTGTGGAATAGTAGTTTGGACATAATGTACTGGCACAGGGGCAGCAGCATAGTGAGCAGTGTTCACTTGAGCTGCTGGGGCATATTGGGCATAGTGCACAGTGTTTTGGTTTTGAGGTCTAGGATTTGAGCTAGGATGAGTAATTATGGGACCAGTAGTTTGACTCCTACATTCCCTAGCGAAATGTCCCAACCTATTACACTTGTAGCACTTGATTTTCGATTTATCCAACCCAACCCTTAGATTCCCATGCAAACCTGGGAATTTTCGCCCTGTTCTTTTGTAAAACTTGCTAGTTCTAACACTTAGCAAAGCCAGTTGGTGCAGGATGTCCATTTCCTCTAAATCAGTGGGATCAAAATGTTGCAAATCATTTAGTTCAAAACTTAAATTGTCTGACATCTGGTTTTCATTTGCAGTGAATGCATAACTAGTAGAGTGAGGATCAGGGTTGTTTAAATTTGCACCAGCAGTTATGTCAATGAAGTGATCATAACCCTGATCCTTACCACTGCTCCCAGATTCTTCTTGACCCAGAAGAGCAGTATTACCGAAAGTGTAGTCATCGGTAACTTTTCCTGACTCTTGTAACCTCCTTTTCTGGTTCAACTCCCTTTCGTAGGTCAGGAGTCGACCGTGGAGTTGGGTCAAGGTCAGATCCTTGAATTCAGGTGAGTTTCGGGTGACAAAAGCTATGGTGTCCCATTTTTCTGGCAGTGACCTGAGGAACCTGCTATTTTGAGTTGAGTTTGTAAAAGTGGTGTTAACAAGCCTCAGTTCACTGATGAGACAACTGAAACGCTCAAATTGTTGCGTTAGTGATTCACCTTTAACGTAGCAAAATGTTTCATACTGTTGGTTCAGGATTTCCCTATTGTTTTCTATGACTTCCTCAGTTCCCCCAAACTGTTCCTTAAGTGCGTCCCATAACTCTTTGGCACTGTTACAATGTAACAGTCCAGCATATATCTCATTGGGCAACGCAGATGCTACGATGCTAAACGCTTTAGCATCTAGTTCGATCTTTTGAAAGTCGGTTTCGGTATAATTTTCAACTGGTTTTGGAACGAACTTTTTAGCATCTTCAGCACTTGGCACTGAAGGAACATGGGGACGATAAATGACAGATTTCCAACAACCTGTGCTTTGTTGAGCGAGGATGTGACCCATCCTCCTCTGCCAGATGTTGTACTCATTTCTTTTTAGCATAGGTGGTTTAAAAAGCGAGCCGATGTTGTTTTTATCATCCTGAGATTGTGACGTCATTCTTGTTGTTTTACAGACACTGAGAAATCAACTTTAATGGTGATTAATCCTTGCTCTGTTTTTCAACGGACGAACAAACGATCAGTATCAACTGTTATGAGCTGAACTATTTACGTCAAAATGATTGTTAAATCAAATTTGACTGTCCAAGCTCTGATACCAATTGTTGGATCTGAGTTTCTTTTTTATTGTATTTTCGTTTGAAATTAAGATGGAAATGAAAGAGTTGTGCAGTGGAATTAAGATGAAAGCAAACTTTGCATACAATCAAACGAGAGTAATACTTTAATCAAACATCTTTACACAATGAATCGAAAGATTGAATTTGTTTCAACAACGATTACAATGATTGATGAATGAATGCAAACTCCCCCTCAGCCAGAGCTCAGTAGTTTGTTCGTGCAAAGAAGACGATGTGATCAAAAGAGCTAATAGAACAGTACAAAGTACTGAACTATTTATAGGCACTTGCAAACCACTGAGCATCTTAGCTGACGTCACCATGAAAGTGACATCTAACCTCCTAACAAACTCTAACCTCTGATCTATACAAACACTGATGTAGTAACTACTGCTATTACAATTTATTACATAAAAGACACTTAAACAGCTGCTGCATCCTTCCACTGCTGTGAGCCCAGCAGTGCTTGTCCGGATCAGCAGTACTTGACTCAAGGCAGTAGATTGAGTCAGCAGAGCTTTGGTCTTCCATCAGTCTTTAACATTTGGCAGTAGATGCAAGGCAGCAGTTGTGGATCAGCACTTGGTAAGATCAGTAGATAGGAGGTCAGCAGATACAAAGCCACTTTCAAGGGGAGAGATTTGCATGAACTAACTGTAATCATCTGCTTATTCTGGATCCACTGCTCTGATCCAGTTTTGGCTTTAATTATCTGTTCCTCTGATAGGGTTCAATCCCAACAATAAATGAGTGTATTAGTAGAGCTAGGAATACTCCCCAAAAATCCCATTGATGCCATGGGTACGTTCTA
>JARYGA010034992.1:0-21085 GCA_030545235.1 Helianthus tuberosus | reverse complement strand
TCTTGATGGTTAGCTTGTTCAGCTCTCGGCAGTCGATGCACATACGAAAACTACCGTCCTTCTTCTTGACGAACAGAACTAGAACCCTCCAAAGCAAGAAGCTTGGCCTTATAAATCCCTTATCTAGCAACTCCTGAAGCTATGCTAACAACTCTTCCATCTCTGAAGGCGCAAGTCGATAAGGTGCCTTGGCTACAGGTGCGGCGCCTGGAACCAATTCAATGTGCAATTCGACTTGTCGTCGTGGAGGTAATCCTAGCAAGTCTTCGGGGAAGACTTCAGGATATTCCCTTCCACAGGGATATCTTCGAGCTTTGGTTCTTCTGCTTCTTTGCCCACGACATGTGCCAAGAAGGCAACACATCCTTTACGCAAAACTTTCAAGCCTTCAAACAACTAATAATCCGTAGAGGCGTATCCTGCTTCTCCCTGTGTATCACAATCATATCTTCATTCGCCATCGGGATGCTGATCATCTTCTCGTGGCAAACAATCTCTGCATGATTACTCGACAACCAATCAATCCCAACTACTACGTCGAAGCTTCCCAAATCAGCTGGCAGAAGATCTATCGAAAACTCACGCTCTCCAAGCTCTATAACACAGCCTCTAATTACTTTATTAGCTTCTACTAGCTTCCCATTAGCTAGTTCTATCGAGTACGGGATACCTAACTTACTTGCTACTAAACCAAGTATATTCTTAAACTCTAGAGATACGAAGCTATAGTCGGTACTAGTACCAAATAGCACAGATGCAAAGTTTTGATTAATAGGGAACATACCAGTGACTTCGGTCAGACCCTGGCGTGCTTCATGAGCTCCAATGTTGAACGCTCTTCCACGATCTTGGTTATTCTTCCTAGGGCAATCTTTCCTAAAGTGCCCCACGTCCCCACATTTGTAGCAACCTGGAACTCTACCATTATCATTTCCGTCTTGGTTGCCATCATCATTTCCACCTTGTCTAGGATACTTCTCCCAACAGGGATCCTTGTTGTGTCCTTCCTTTCCGCACCGATCGCACTTAGGCCTCAGACATCGACCTTCATGGTGAAACTTGCACTCGTCACATGTTGGCTTAGTCCCTAAGTAAATCTTACCACTGGCCTGGTTGTTTTTAGGGCAATACTACCTGAAATGCCCTATGTCACCACAGTCAAAACAACTTTGACCACGTCCTTGATCATCACCATTTCCGCCTCGGTAGTTCTTGTTGTTTTTTTCTCTACGATTTCTGCTACCATCTTGACCTTCGTTCCCATGTCGAGTTCCATTCCAACACGTCTCTTTGACAAGCCCTACTTTGCCACAGTTATCACATTTTCCATATTTACATCGCCCGATATGATGTCGTTGACAGTTGTCGCACTTAGGTAGCTTACACATGTACTCTTTTCCCTTTTTGGCCTTGTTGTTGTTGTTCACCCGAGCACCATCTTGGAAATCAGTGAGCTCCTTTTGTTCTTTCCAGATGACTCAGTCTGAGTTTCCTTCTTCTAATTAGGGGTTGAAAGTTTTTCCAATCTAAGTGCTTCTTTAGTGAGCGCCGCACTTAAGTTACTCGCATCGATAGTTGTTGGAGGCTTTGATGCCGTCATCAAGCTCAGAATCTGAGGCGCCAATCCCCAGATGATTCGTTCTATCCTCTTAAACTCTGGTCCCACCAGATATCGAACAACTGGCGATAAATCGTGAAGTCTCTACACATATCCCACCACCTTTGGGCCTTCCATCTTCAGGTTCCAGAATTCAATTTCCAGTTTCTGGATTTCCGCCTGAGAACAATACTTCTTACGCATCGATTCTTTCAGCTCATCCCATGTCAAAGCATACGCAGTAGTCTCACCCAACATCTGAACCTGAAGGTTCCACCATAACAGAGCCTCATCTTGAAACAGTCCAGAAATGTACGTGACTTGTTGCTCTGGAGTACATTTGCTCATTCGCAAAACAGAATCCGTATTCTCGACCCATCTCACAAAAGCTACGGCACCTCTAGTGCCGTCGAAGTTCAGAGGCTTGCAGTCCAAAAATTGCTTGTAAGTACAGCCTGTACAAGCAACATCATTCACAGAAGGCATTAACAAAGCACACTCGGAAATGTTCAAACGTATTGTAATGTGTCTTAGGTGACTTAAACATTACCGTTAGGTGGATTATTCCCTAAGGTACCTCCGCTGTGTCTGTAGCGAAGAACCTCGTGCTGTGTGATGGCCTGTGTGATGTGCGCTTGTAATTATGTCTCTATCATGGGCAGCTGAATGATCCTTTGAGTAAGCATCTTTTAATAAGGAGATCGGATTGGTCAGGTCTTATTTGTTCAGGAAATGTATAAAATTGTCTAGAGGTCGTATGTACATACACATAATAAATCATCATATCAAACAATCAAGCAACAACACAATCATAACATAAACAAGTAAATCATCAATGTAACTAATGAGAACATGACAATTGAGCTTTCATTAATCATCAACCACAAGGTATTGTTACATGCTTCACAAAGTGTATCATATCAAAAGAACACAGGGTCACACTACCCTTGTCCAACAAGTCTACCAATCCATGAAAGTCATACAATCAAAAGTGATCTCCAAAAGGCTTCACAAGCTCAGCACAATAGTGGTGCTCTAATCACGGGTAATGCATCTGCATAAGACCAAAAACCTACTGTACAGATAGCGGGGGAGGAGGAGGGAGGAAAAGCAAACTGAGAACATGTGCGAGCTCCCCCTTGGGTTTGCACACATGACGAAGCAATTAGCGGACCTGCTGCTCAACAGTAAGGAATTGAGCATCAAGTTCTGGAAAAGGAGTAAGAGGAGTAGGTGGACGTGCAAAAGGAGACGGTGATGAATGAGGGGGAACGAAAGCAGACTAACAAAGGACACGGTAAAGGACGCGGTATCGACTCAAGCTCCAAGACTCTGTGACTCATAACTTCGAATCAAAGCTGAAGCGAATAAAGTAACTCATCCTGTGTATAGCCAACAAAATGCGAGGGATGGTAGGGGTCTGAGGTCGGCATGGAATACGGTGGGGAAATCAGAATGGCTCATCAAGTGGTGAAGAAGTAAATGGAGTAAAAGGTGTAGGCCGAGGGATCTGTGGAAATGCTACTGAAACAAAAGGATCGTCACGCGGGTGCTGACCAGAAGTACCTTCCCCTGGACGGAGTGCGGGTATGTCCTGAAGGAAGATGATAGGCAAATCAGTGCGATGGACGTCGGACTCCATAGGAGGAAAAGGAGCAACATCAGCGGGTGCGGGTGCAGGAACAAATGGCTCAACAACAGGAGGGTCAACAGGTGCAGGAACTGGGTTCGGTATAAGGGGTGCAATGTCTGGTAAACCAAAAGGTACAGGGTCAGGTATCGGCTCAGGATCAGCAGGTGCAACATCAGGCTGAACAAAAGGATCAAGATCTAGCTCGGGATCAAGCTCGGGGTCATGTGGAGCAGATGGAGCAGCTGACATGGCCGTATCGTCATCATAATTGTTAGTGTATATGTCTGTAGCTTCCGTCAGTATAGAGTCTTGTTTTGTATATGTATTTGGTAAACAATTATGATTATGTATGTATGAACGTAGTATGACAACTTAGGATATGGGATTGGATTGTAAAAGTGTTGACTAACGTTGACTTGTGTCACCCGATCGGATAGGCCATCCGATCGGACAACATTGTCAGCCGATCGGACAATAAGCATGTCATGTGATCGGACAACACTTAGTAACCTCCTGAGTTGCCTATAAATACCCCATCAGGGTATGTCATTTAGAACTTTGTCAACTCTTAGATCTGCTGACACTTTGGTGTACTCTGTTAAAGTCTGACCTTCTCCTGGCACTTGTACTTTCATATCATCGTAATAGAAAGTTCAGACGGTGTTTAAACGTTGAATACTTTGTCGTACTTCTGTGACTTGATCCAAAGGATTTCGCACTTTGATCAAGATCAGTTCATCCACGTTTGCGTCAATCAGATCCAGTACAAACCGGACCTAACAAGTGGTATCAGAGCGGGCATTATGTATGTTCACGATGTCTTAGAGAAATTTGGTGAATAGTTAGATAGAGCGTGTGTTGAATATTGTATAGAATAGAGAAAGTAGGACAAGTTTTGATATTGTAAATCCGGATCGGATGGCAATCCGATCGGATGACACCACATGTTGTTGTCTAGAAATAGGGTCCTTAGGGTTCCATTTGGACAAGCTTTTGGATCCCAGAGGGGACATGCTGTCCAACTGGTCTCTCGGTGCTATAAACGTTGAATAATCAATAGAGACCAGATTATAAGTGACTGCTCGGTGTCGTGTCTATCTTCTACTCGTTTCTTTTCGTTTTTGTCATTAATAAACGAACCGAACACGTCGTTTTGGGACCGAAGCTCCGTCGAACTCACCGGATCCTAGAATCAGCAGTGGTATCAGAGCTACGGTACCGATTTAATCGATCTAACAGTCGGTTAAATCACCAAAAGCTCATCAATTTTGGGTTAAACGGGAGTTTTGACGTTAAACAGAGAAAATCATCAAAATAAAGGTCGATTCACGGATGGATTTTGGAATTGAACACATCAATCTATGCAGAATTGACTCGTGAACAATCCTGTGAAGTTTCATCATGAAATTCACACAAATAAAGATTCTGGATCAAAAAAACGTGATTTGGAATGTTCTTGAACTGTTAGAGGATTTCCAATCAGATGGAAACCCGATCGGGTGGCAATCCGATCGGGCGGCAATCCGTTCCATCATATCATTTGTCCTTCAATCGGGTGGAAACTCGTTCGATCTACTATTCGATCGAGTGACAATGCTTTGAATAGGTTGGCGACTCGTTCGACCTGCTGTTCGATCGAGTCACACAAACTCGTTCGATCTACTGTTCGATCGAGTGACAATGCTTTGAATAGGGTGGCAACTCGTTCGACCTGTTGTTCGATCGAGTCACACAAACCGTTTGAGCTGTTGTTCGATCAAGTCACACTACGCGACAAAATTTTTGCTGTTCGATCGAGTTGCTGTTCGATCGATGGACACCACAAAGTGAAATGATTTTCAATCTGACATCTTTAAGGAAATCCGACTCTTGATATTCGACTAGATGATCAAATGCCTAAAAAAAGGCATTTTTTGATCGCAACGACGAGGAGAGTCTCCAGAAAAAATTTGGTGATTGTCAATTTTTTCGGTTTTTAACGACCAAGCTGGGTTGTTCGGGGACACCATCAGGGGCTTCAGTGTATAAATTTGATGATGCGATCATGGATTGTGGAAATTAGTGGGGTAGACATGATACTGGTGCAGAAAGTGTATATTTCAGGGTATATGACTATTTATGGGCCAAGATGTAAAATCCTCAATGATGAAAAACTCACATTTTGAGGAAAATTGTCACATTTTCAGCATGGTCGAGTTTTTCATAGATAAAAAGGACTGAATTGCCTAATTTGAGGGGGAATTCAGTGATAGAGACGTCAGAATTTGCAAAAATGAGGGGGAATAAAAATTTCACTGTCGTATGTTGAAATTCCGCATTTTTGAAAATTCGGGACACTGCAACTGTATTGGGGTAGTTTCGACTTCAGATTGTCAGGGGGAATGTGAATCTGATCCTGAGTGTAAGCTTCCGAGATCAACATGATCCGAGGTGTTGATATCTGATTGTGGACGAAAGCATCAGAGATCTGAGAGTGATCGTGGATGATAGCTTCTGAGATCTAGATTATCCGAGGAGAAGAATCTGATTGTGGACGAATGCTTCGGAGATCGGATTACATTACCAGATGATTTATTTTTCGATGAAGATTTGCTGATTGTGGAGAATACTGTTTACACGGATCTGTCATTCTTAGGGTGCGTTAACGTGGATCACGATAAACGGGATATCAGATCTTCAGGGGGAATCACAGATTTGAAGTTAATCAGTGGAGTATTTGAAGTTTCTATCATATGTCGGTTGAGTTTTTGTACATTCTTAGATCGAGCAGGCGAAATGAGAAGATCGTGGCGCTTACTTGTGATATAAAAAACTGAACTCGGATATAGTTAAAGTTGAAACAAAGGATGCTGCATTGACTAGTTTCAAGTTGGTGATTGTTCATGAAGGTTGCAGTTTAGCAAATCAGAGGAGAGTCGTAAACTGTGCAAAAAACCCGAATCATCAATCGAGGGGGAATTTGGATAGTCAAATTTCAAGATACCTGATTGAAGTTGCAGAAAAGATGAAGATTAAAGAATATTCAAACACGGCTCAAGGTTCTCAAAGTTTTAAAGACGATTCGACAGTGACATCCAAGGGGGAATCTGTTAGTGCATATTTCGTACGTCTGCCACTGTGCGAATAGTTAGATAGAGCGTTTATTGAATATTGTATAGAATAGAGAAAGTTGGACAAGTTTTGATATTGTAAAGGTGCATCCGGATCGGATGGCAATCCGATCGGATGACACCACATGTTGTTGTCTATAAATAGGGACCTTGGGGTTCCATTTGGACAAGCTTTTGGATCCCAGAGGGGACATGCTGTCCAACTGGTCTCTCGGTGCTGTAAACGTTGAATAATCAATATAGACCAGATTATAAGTGACTGCTCGGTGTCGTATCTATCTTCTACTCATTTCTTTTCGTTTTTGTCGTTAATAAATGAACCGAACACATCGTTTTGGGACCGAAGCTCCGTCAAACTCACCGGATCCTGGAATCATCACTTGTTAGAGAAATTTGGGATGTCTGGGACTACTCCAAATTCCACCCCATTAGCGACGAACCATGGAATAAACCCTAATCTCACCGGAGAAAGGGTGGATGAAACGTTGTATCGTTCCATGATCGGATCGCTGATGTATTTGATGGCATCTAGACCGGACATTATGTATCCAACTTGCCTCGCTGCCCGTTTTCATTCAAGTCCCAGAGCATCTCATATGACGATTGTCAAACGGATATTGCGCTACCTGAAAGGAACTCCTAGCTTGGGGTTGTGGTATCCAAAGGATGGCGATTTCACGCTTGAGGGGTACTCGGATACAGATTTCGGATGCTGCAAAGTGAACGCTAAGTCAACAACTGCTGGATGCCAGTTTTTCGGACCCCGATTGGTCACCTGGCAATGTAAGAAGCAGACCTCTGTTGCTTTGTCTACATGTGAAGCCGAGTATGTATCTGCTAGCAGCTGCTGCTCCCAGATCTTGTGGATCCAGCAAAAGATGCGCGACTACGGTTTGCAATTTCTTACCACCCCTATCTTTGTTGAAAATGAGGCAGCTATAAACATAACAAAAAAATCATGCTCATCACGCTAAAACCAAACACATTGATATTCATCATCACTTCATTCGAGACTGTTTCGAAAAGAAGTTGATACGAAAAGAAAAAATCCACACCGATGAACAAAAAGCTGACTTGCATACCAAAGCGTTTGACAAATCTCATTTTCAATATCTTTTGAAACTAAATGGTATGAAGTTACTATCGGTTGCGGATGGGATCATTGGCGTTGATGAAGGTACCACTATAGATGATGTTGAAAAGCAATCTGCAATGGTTTGTCGATTTTTTAGCTGTTTTGGTATTTAGGGGGAGATAGGTTATATTTTCAGAAAATACAAAAACAATAAAAAATTCAAAAACCCAAAAACATGAGATATTTCAAAATCCAAAAACAATAGAAAATCAAAAAAGAGTTTGTGTAAAAAAGGGAAATGATAGTACATCAGCTAGACAGTTGCAGTACGCTAAAGAAATGTAAAGTTGAAAAGTGTTAAGCAGTCTCGCTGTTGATATGACGATAGGTTTTTACACATTTAGTAAGTTTGTTCGGGATATAAACATAAATCATTTCTAGCTTATTACGTGGGGAACATCTCTCGGATATATAGGTAACCCCTGAAATCCTGTTTGAAAGACTCTATTTCTGACATACTAGGTCTATGTGCGTAATGATATCTGGGGTATTATACGAGGACTTCTGATTTTTCGGAAGCAATAGCCTAGTCCTCGTATAATACTCTGCACTGCTTTATTCTTAAAGCCCACCCTCAGCATAAAAAATGATGAAACATTGAAAAATGCTAATCATGTGCTGTTGAAGAAAAGATCCCAAACGGGACACACCGAAAGTCGAGCCATCATCTCTCTGTCTGAACATAAGTTCTAACCTGAGCTCTCATGGCCTCGCATTACCCGTTTACAGATATCATTATTGTATATTCACTTGTAAGACTGAATATAGATAGTCTGGATACGGGAGTATATTCTGAGGTGGTACACGCGTATAAGTTAAGTCTTTAAAACACTAATTCGTATCCTAAACAGATTGAAATTTGTGTGAAAATTTAAATTGGATCAGTATATCGGCAATCACTGTGAATTGTTTAATGCTTAGTATGAAATCAAAGCTTAATGGTACTAGTAGCTTGTCAGCAGCTGATATGATCCCCTAACACGCCCACCAAAAATATGTTTGTAAATAGTTTACGTTTACTGCATTTGATTTCAGTTTAACATTCAAAAACTCAAAAAGATTTCATAGCTTTCTAATCTAGAAACTTTCTTAAATCCAAAAAGATTTTACATTTCTGCTTTGTTTTATCGACAAATCAAAGTGGAGAGCTGATCTTCAGATTCACAGTTTGAGACAGATGCAGGAAGTTTCTGAGCTGGACAGATGGGTTGGGAGCTTATCATGTTAAACCTGAGAAAATAAAAAGTCAAAACAAGTTCATTAAGTTGAAACTTTAATTTTCAGAAAAATGTTTGAAAAAGGATTGAATAAAATGTCTGTATGCTTTGTTTCGGGTCAACCAAGGTCATTAAGTTGGACTTGGTCGGCAAATTAAGTGCCTAGGGTCATTAACTTGGACCTAGATACTTAAGTGGATTCCTAAAAACTGATAAAATCAAAGTCAAAAAGTCAAAAGGTCAAACAAATGAAAATCAAAGAAGTGTACTTGGCTCGGGCAGCAACCCGATCAAACAGCTGTTCGATCGGACATCACTCCATTTCAATCACACCATAAATAAGAGGTTCAATGGGTCAGTCAAAATTTTACTTGTTCCATCGACCGTCCGATACTCTCTCTCACTTTTTCATCTGATCTTTGATTTTCATCCTCTCTTTGCACAAGAACGTTGGATTGTTGGTTAGCACAACTTTTACAATGGCAAAGGTAAGTTTTTCGTGCTCAAATCTGTTAGAAATTGATGTTTTGTATCTCTGTTCTTCATGACGTCATCAGTTCGGAGCTTAAATGATAGATCTAGGTAGATTCAGGCCGTTTTGATGAGATTTAAACACTAGGTTTTGTTCGCGATGACTAGATCTACAAGATTACCGATTCAATTTGTGTTAAAACATGTTCAAATTTGTAGATCTAAGAGTTAGAACATATCGACAGTCGGCTAGGTTTTTGACAAATTAAACACTGTTTAAGCCAAATTAGAACACAATGAACATAGGGTTTTGATCGCGATAAGATTCTCTACATAGATCTATGTTCAATTTGATGTTTTGTCTCAGAAAATTTTCATGTTCATGTTTGTTCTTGAATGTTCTTGAAACGAGGTGCTGACCAATCGGACGGCACTCCGATCGGGCGACCACCAGATTCAATACAAGATTCATGAAATTTGTGCCTAGAAATCTGTGCATTAATTATTAGACAAGTTGTCTTGAAATTTGTGCCTTCTTTAAAAAAAACAAGTGTTTTGACAAATGGCAATTCGATCGGACAACCATTGTGTTCCACATCATGTACTGTCATTGCCTTGTTTTGTGTGCCATCACAGAAAGTGGCAACCCGTTTGGACAGCAATCCGATCGGGCAGCTGTTTGTTTCAAAACACATTGTCACTGATCTTTACATGTCATGGAAAGAATGGCAATTCGATCGAACAATAGTCCGATCAGACAGCCATCCTGTCCACATTTTTATTTCTTGAAAATTGTGCACTCATGACAAAGTAACAATCCGATCGGACAGCATCTGCAATCCGATCGGACAGCCACTAAACGACAAAACACTTTAACTGTTTCAAGTTTTCCAAAAGTCAAGTGGCAACTTGATCGGACAGCAATCCGATCGGGTGGTCATCCAATTCATGAACAGTTGACTTTGTTGATCATTATTCATTGCACATGATGGCAATCCGATCGGTCAGCAATCCGATTGTACAGCCATCCGATCCATCAATACTATCACATAGAGAGACTCAAGAATTAGAAAAAGTTTTGAATTTTTCAAAAATTTTCATCATCTCTCTTCATGTCCCGAACCTTGTGCAAAATGATTTAAAATAAATATTTTTGCAGGGTAAAGGTAAGGACTGGGACAAGGGTCATAATGTCTATTGTTTGTTAGATGCAACAAACACAGAGAATACTGTGGTTGAAGAGATTGCTAAGTTTTTAAGAGAGAGCAGAATTGGGAAAGCTTTAACTGACAAAACCGTCGTGTATGAATCTCATGTGAGAACTTTCTAGAACTCAGCAAGATATGAAGAATCTGATAAGTCAATTTATTATGTTGTAAGGAAGAAGGATGAGAAAGGTAAAGATATAGATTTGGAGTTGAAGTTTAATGTTGAAGATCTTTGACGAGTCTTAGACTTAGGTGATAGTGACAATGATCCGACCATCATTCCTGAACGTCTAGCCAAAGGTTTATGGTGCAGAATGGGATTCACATGGAGTATCAATGGAAAGATGATAAAAACGATGTTCTCTAGTGCTTACAGGTTCATGATTCATTGTGTGATACATGCTCTATCTCACAGGAAGGGAGCATACGACGAAGCATCCGATTACATCATGAACACAATCGCATGTCTGATACTGAATAGACCTTACAATGTTTCATAAGTAATCTTTGAATACATGAAGGAAAATATCAAAGCTGGAAGTGATAAATATATCATGTATCCTCGATTCATCATGATGATGATTAATGATCAGTTCAAGGATATTCCAAAGAATAATAGTGATATTTTGGGATTGATAAACATGACATCTGAAACTATCACTAGACTGTCCAAAGGAACTGATGATAGAGTGAAGGGAATGATATGTAAAATCAGCAGGCCAACATATGTTGCTCTAGAGGATGATAAATGGAGACATGAGAAGAGTGATTCGGATGATGAAGATCAGAGAATGAATGAGATGGTTGAGAAGAAAACCAGATGATGGTTTAAAAGAGATGGAAAGAGAAAGAGAATGCCAAAGACATCCCCAGCAGTTTCTATTCCGAAGATTATAGTAAAGGGTATAGTGAAAGGGGGAGTCATAAGGTAGTTAGAACTTTAAACTGTTATAGGTTTCTAATGAATTTGTGAATGTTTGTTTTGCAGGGCCTTCTGTAGAGCCACATCAAAGATTGGTGGATGAAACAGTGATAGATCCTTCAAGCATTCCACAAGATGCAATTGATCTGACAAAGGTTACATTGGAACAATTCATTCAGCTCAATGAAGCTGCAGGTGCTGCTCAGAAAGATCAAAGTTCAAGTGCTCAAGTTGAAAGTGTCAAAGCTACTGAGCCTGAAGGTGTGGTTCAGGATGATTCAAGTGAAGATGATTCTGAGGCTACCGAGTCAGAGTCAGAGCTCGACCCAACAACACTTGGTAGAGGTAAAGCATAGTTGAAGAAAAAGCCTACAAAGAAGCAGAAAGCATCGGATGAAGAAGACTCTACCTATGTACCTGATGAGCCAAAGAAACAAAGAGCGAAGCGTAAAGCTGTTCAAGCCGGAGTAATTCCGAGGAGAGTACGTGCAAAGAAAACAGGTGCTGAATTGCCGAAAGACAAATATGGAAAGAAAGAAAAATATGTTGAAACATCAAAGGTTTAAGAAGCAGAAAAAGCTCAGAGTGTTGAGATTCAAAAGAAACCAGAGGTGCAGAGTGTTGAAGTACCCGAGGTTGTGGTTCAAAAGAAGATAAGTGGTGATGATTATGTTGAGATTACAGGGTTCAAGGCAGCTACACCTCCTCCACCACCACCACCACATGATCAACCTGAATCTTCACATCCAAAGGATACATCTTTTGATTATTTGTTTGAAGGTCTTCCACCTGCAACTGGGATATACAAAGAAAATATTCCAGAAGAGGATTATGATATGTTTAACAACGAAGCTGTGAAAGAGTTAATGAAGAAAGTTGCTAATCTTGAAAAAGAGAAAGCTAAAGCTAAAGCTGAAGCAGAGCGTGATGTTTTAAAAAGGCAGATTGAAGAACTGATGAAAGCACATGATGAAGCTAGAATGGTTTTGATAGATCAAGAAGAAACGATAAAGAAAATGAAGGATGATGTTCATGATAACTCTCAACTGTTCGAACTTCTGACTACAGAGATTGCTACATTGAATGTGAAGATAAAGAATCTGCAAGATGTGAATCAAACTCTAAACCAGCTTCTGAGTGAAATGAGTGAAGCTTCATCGAACAAAATGAAGGTGATGAAGTTAGAAATGGAAGCAATGAAAGCCGATAAAGTGATGAAAGACAATCAGCTCAACATGTTATATGCTGTCATGGAAAGTCACTTAAAGATTGATGTTCATGTTGCTTTCAATGAGATTTAAGTAAAGAAAGCTGAAGAGCGAAGAGCTGAACGAGAAAGGCGACTGGCTCAAGAAGCAACTGAAAGAAGAAAGGGTTTGGTTGTTTACACTGAAGAAACTCTTGGGTCGTCAAGTCAACCACAAGTTGGAGGTTCATCAAGCCAGATTGATGTGGAAATGACTGAAGCTGAAGCAGATCCTCTGGGATTCGTGCTTGTCGGTGAGTCCTCTGAATCACATGATCTTGTTGATATTCTTCGCCGAGTAAATGTTTTACAAAAGAAGAAGAAGGCGAGAGAAATGTTGATGTTAAGATGGAAAGACGAGGAAGAAGTAGAGGAAGAGACACCGAATTTTATTCTTGTTGGTAAAGCTTCTTCGGTACCTTATAGCATCAAAGAGATTGTTCGCCAAATTAAAGTTAAAGAAAGACGAAGAAAAGCTAAGATAGCTCGAGGAGAGATTATTGATGAAGATTCTGACAAAGAATTATTTGGTGATGAAGAAGAAGATGAAGATGAAAATGATGATGATAACAAGTCTGATCAGAAAGATGATAAAGATGATAAGGGTAATGATGATGATCAGGGAGCTTCTGGGTTATTGGTTGAAAATCAAAATGTTCAACAAAGAATTGAAGAATTGCTGAATGATGAAATCAAAGAGCAGGAGGATGATCTACATCATGAAGCCTCTACGTCTGGCAAACAACATGTGGATCAGGTATTCCTCACAAATCCTACTGTCATTTATCTGATTGCTCAACATGAGTGGGAGATTGAGGATCAAAGGTCAAGGGCAGAAATGTTAGAAGAATTGGGTTTAAAGGATGGAAAATTCAAGTTTGACAATGAAGATGAGATACCTCAGTCACCAGAAAAGGAGTTTGAGTTTAGGTATGCTCATGAAGCTAATCATTACAATGATGTTATTGTTGAAGATGCTTCAGATTCCTCTGATGAAGAAACCAATTTCCATTATTCTAGAATTGATGAAACATTTCCATCGTTGGCGAAAATGTTCAAGGATCGAAATGAAGATGAGATCAGAAGGAAAATTATGGAGAAGGTTTCTACTAAAGGTGTTCCAACAACCATTCCAAGAGAAAATCTGGTTGAAGAGAGGAAGAAGTGGTTTAGAGTAATGCCAAAGGAAAGAAAGTCTCTTAGGGCTCTTCAGTATTTCATGCATGATAAAGATATTTCTTGGGGAGACATACTTTCATGGGGTCATCTGGAAGACTTGCAGGTCTACGCCATTCGACTGGAACAAGGGGTACAGTATTTCGAATTTCTATCAGATATCAAGACCCTCCCGTGGTGGGATGTTGATGAGCTAGTCAACACAAAGAACATCAAAGAATTTTATCATGGTTTCGATGTGAAACAGCACGATCAACATTTATGGGATTATGTGAAGTTGCAAGCGAAAGCAAGGCATCCTGATTGGAAGCCTCATTTCCCAAAGCAAATTGTTACATACTTAGAAAATGGTGAGAAAGACATTACTCTGGATATCAAGCCTCCTCGTTGCTTAAAGAACATGCCTTTATGGGCAATGGAGCAAGATTTCCATGAAGTGTTTGAGGGTTGGTTATACAATCAGACTACGGCCGAAGCAATAATCTCCTTACATAACAAGTCCACTGGAGAAGCAAGAAGGATCTGTGTGTTAGATCCTATGTGGCTTGTGAACTGTTCAAATAAAGACATAGATTGCTTGTTTTACAACAAAATAGTGTACGAAAGGCCTGACAAAGAACAAGCTTTGCAGTATCAAAAAATTGTAGATGTATGCTTTGCACAAGACATCAACTAAGAAAGGTATTGGAAGACGAAATGGAGAGATCTTGAGATTGATGAGTTCCTGAAAAAGTACAAACGAGAACAAAGATCAAAGGCTATATCTGAAAAAGGCAGCAAAGCTTGGAAGGATGAAGTTCATGAGGCTGCCACCAACGGATCAAACACCGATCGAGAAAGAAGAAAACAAGATCCCCAAATGGGACTGGAAGCGTGATGGTGATCTGGTTTACAGAAAGTGGTGGATTGAGGAAGGAAGGTTTATACGGAAAAGAATGTTAGAAGAAAAAGCTGAGAAGAGGAGACAGAGAGCCAGATAACGAAGGCGTAACAGGAAAGGTTGAAAACTATGCTGGAAGGAACTGCAGCTACATCCGAGGGGGAGTCTGTTAGTGTATATGTCTGTAGCTTCTGTCAGTATAGAGTCTTGTTTTGTATATGTCTTTGGTAAACAATTATGATTATGTATGTATGAACGTAGTATGACAACTCAGGATATGGGATTGGATTGTAAAAGTGTTGACTAACGTTGACTTGTGTCACCTGATCGGATAGGCCATCCGATCAGACAGCACTGTCGGCTGATCGGACAGAAACCATGTCATTCGATCGGACAACACTTAGTAACCTCCTGAGTTGCCTATAAATACCCCATCAGGGTATCTCATTTAGAACTTTTGCAACTCTTAGATCTGCTGACACTTTGGTGTACTCTGTTAAAGTCTGACCTTCTACTGGCACGTGTACTTTCATATCATCGTAATAGAAAGTTCAGACGGTGTTTAAACGTTGAATACTTTGTCATACTTTTGTGACTTGATCCAAAGGATTCCGCACTTTGATCAAGATCGGTTCATCTACGTTTGCGTCAATCAGATCCAGTACAAACCGGACCTAACAATAATCAGTAGCGTAACGCTGTAATCCGACCACCTGTAAAGCTGAAGATGTCATAGACTCAAAGGGATCTGAGACAGAGTGCAAACTAGAATCAGAGGATAACTCGACAACAGGGATCTCAGGAGGAGGAATAGCAACAACGTCCTCGTCTATCTCTCCATCACCATGGGCATCATCAGGAGGACCATCAACAAATAAATCAACGTCATCATCGAACAAATCGTCGAAAGGCCAATCCTCGGGCGGAATAGCCACAAGGGGAACAGGATCGAGGATCGGAGCCATGACATGCTCACCATCGGGATGTCCAATGATGAGATGATCATGGACTGGAATGGGAGCAACAAAAGGATCCTCGTCTGGAATGCCATCAGTAGTCGGTAAATCATCTCCAAAGTCAGGCAACGCGAACGGCTGAAAGTCGTCCTCGTCATCGGGTATCATGTCTGTGTCACTCTCAGTGTCGGATATAAGTATCTCGGGCTCGGGTGCACTCTCATTATCAGAGACGAGGGCCATAGGGTCATCAACATCTGGTAATCCGCTCTCTGAAGAAGGCATAATGCCTGTAACATAACAATTACAACATATACACATATATTAACCATTACTACTTAGCATGCAATCAAAGACAATGTATCATGAAATCATGTATCCTCATCATTCCTCACAAATCCTTTCTATCCTTCCTAGTCTCCCAGACTAAACCACAAATGTGACCTTGCAATCGTGTTTCTTGTCTTTCCGTTTGTAAAAATGTTTGTTTCCCTGGATCTGGGCATTTCATGTATGCTATGAAAACATGTTGTAAAAATATTTTCATGAGAGCCCTAATGATTGTAGTCTAGACTCGAGAAAGAATCCTAGTTCGCTACAATCGAAGCTCTGATACCAAACTGTCACACCCTGACTTTTGCGGAAGCGTGATTATGTGTGACTTGCTTAATATCATTGCATTCAACCATAACAAACAACTATATGATAAAACCAAGATGTTCATCCATAGATAGTTTAATAAACGTTACATGCAACATTCCCAAAACACAGACTTCGCGTGCAGAATACAACACCAACAAGTTTTAAGTTCCATAAGGACTTCACAAAAGACACTAATGAAAACTAGGCTTTGAAATATGTATCCTATCCAGGATAGGATACACACTCCAAACCATTTGACATCGGATGACATCTTTTAATCAAACAACTCTTGAAAACTTCAACGCCCGCCAGATCCATACTTAGTTTCCTGAAATACATGTAGTTTGAAAATATCAACAAAAATTGAGCGAGTTCATGTGTTTAGTGTGTGAGCACGAATAAACTTTGTAATCATTGTAAGTAAGTATGTATTCGTAAACCCTGGTATGAAAGCAAACAAGGAAACAAATCATTAATGGTTTGCAAGAGCATTAATATGTGTGACGTGATGCAGAAAGGCTCAAACCTAGCAGATTTTACACCGGGCTTCAGTTTAAATACATAGTCACCTCATGGGCCAAACCCCAGTCCACATGGGTGTGGGCTCGTTACACCCAAATAGATCTATCACTCATGTCCCTCGGTCATACAACGAGGATTAATGGTCTTAAGTGTTGTACCCACCACTCACATGATCTAGCAGTATCTTTCTTAGCTAACCATACCACATATAAACGTTTTGTAACATGTACTTCACCCCCGAAGTTATAAAACTGAAAACAGTTAAAAGAAAAGGGGGACATGAACTCACGGTTTTGCGTTCATCAATCCGACTGTAACTCAAAGTTTCCTCTGGTGTACACGACTACCTACAACGTACTACGATCTATTAGACGAGTGGGTAGTGCCTTGACTTAGTATTAACTAGTGTCTTTGAGTTACGTTTCATTGTGTCTTCAATATTATTCCATGTTATATAACTATTTGTTAAAATAATAAATATTTTAACTTAAATTATATTTATTAAATTATGGAATAATAGTTAAAATAATATATTTTAACTTGTTACTTTTTATGTATTTATAAATGTATATCCTTCCCAAGGATGGGTGTATTTGTATCCGTATTCTTATACTTGTATATTTTTGCCAAGTATCGGTGGTGTATTACGGTGTGTATTTATACGTACGAGAATACGTATTTTTATTGTGTTTATTAAGTATCCTTATACTTAATTTTTGTATTAACTTTTTCGGAATAATATCTTTAATAAAAATACATCAATATATATTTCCAAAATATATATTTTAAGAAATATTACTTAGAAAAATTATTCATAAGTTTTCCCTTTGCAAAAATATTTATAAATCTCATACAAGTCTCAAAAATAATATATTTCCAAGTCTAACTTAAAAAATATATATAAATCCATTTTTTATCCAAAAATAATATATTTCATGTTTAGTTAAGAAAATACATTTTCTCCCAAAAATAATGTATTTCATGTTTGTTTGAGAAAATATATATATTTTCTTCGAAAAATAATACATCTTCTAATAATTCTAAGAAAAATATATATATTTTTACTTGCCAAAAATAATATATTTTCTCCTTGTCAAAAGTATGATATATTTTGTAATAATTATGAAAATCACATTTTCATTCTCTTGGTGTCCAAAATACCAATTACCAAAAATATATTTGTGAATTAATTTTCCGGAATATTTTGTAAGTTATATTCCTTTGCTTGGTTTCTCCAATATTTTGGGTATAATTTATATGTTCATTCTCTTAGAATTTTGGTAATATTTTGATTGTAATTTTTGGTATTTTGATGAGTTATATTATTTCAAGTCCTAAAATAATATAACTAATACACATAATATACAAATATTCACACACATGGTGACTTCTAAATATATATTTCCTAAATACATATTTAGTCACTTTTACTTATAATAACCAACCTTCAATATTTATAATTTTTGTAACAAAATTTATGGCAAACTTTATATGAAAATTCATGGTCAAAAATATACTTGTAAATTATTTGTTTAAAAATATTTTTCTAAGTGTTTAATTTTTAGAAAAGTTTTGCCATAGTTTCCCCTAAAAATGGAGGTTTCCATGCCTTCAAGGCATATCATTTTCTTTTGTAAATCAACACAATCAACAACAAGTCAATTTACACGTACCAATTTGCCAAAAACAAGCATAAACTACTACCTCATGAACTTGAAAATTTATAAAAATGTGTAATAACTTACTAAGTGTATTTAGTAAGTCTAGTTACCCCTTTAAAGTGTGGTTGTTTATTTAAAAACTTCATTCTTGAAGAAATTAGATCTTCACAACTTGTATATCATTTTTCTAAAAATGTTTCTTCTTGAATTTTTCTTGTTACATATATATTTCTATACTTGTTTAACCACTAAAAATGTGGTTTATTTATTTAAGAACCAAGCTTAAGTAAACCTTTTATTTTTAACTTGATTTCTTGAAAAACCATTCTTGAAATCATAGATTTACAAGACTTATACCTTACTTTGATCATCACTTAACAATAAAACAACTTATACTTTCAAGTTCATGATTTATATGAGGATGATCTTTGGATCTTTAACATTTCCATCCTCTCATCTTGCTAGATTATGTTTTTAATCATTATCTAGCAAGATCACATGATGATCTACATCACTAACATAATCAATCAATCATCAAGTAGCACAACAACACTAAACAACATGATTTCTTGAGATTTTTAAGCTTATGTTCATGTTTCATGTTCTTGATTCTTAGTGTTCATCATGATTAACAACATGTATCTTCTTTCAACCAACAAAATATGATGTAAAATGAAGAGTAGAGTGTTCTTACTACTAGCTCAAGGCTAGGGATGATCAATGGAAAAAATGAAGTGGATAAAAGCAAATGGTGAATGTCCTTTAGCTTCTGAAAGCTCCAAGCTTCCTTGTGCACCTTCTAACACCTTTGTATGTATATAGATTGAATGGAAGATGAATGAAAAATGGTGGTTGTGTGGGAGTAGGTTATGGCCGAGAATGGGGGAAAGGAAGAAGAAGAAATGAAGCGTGGTGAGTGTTTGAGAATGAGAAGTATGGAACTAGCGGTTATCTTTATAATCCTCCAACATCATATTCTCTATTGTGTAATATGCATAAAAAATTGGAAACAAGATCTTTTAAAATATCAAAATAAAATCTACATGTGGGGGCCACTATGAGCCGTGAATAGGTGGGGGGGGGGTCTAGACTAGGTTGTAATGGTATAGTTAGATCATAGTTGAAATCTAAGTTTATTGGTTAGAGGTTTAGTTACTAGTATGTTATATAGTGTGTTATGATGTTCGGGACCATAACTAGCTTGGAAATGTTAAAACAATGCTTCTAGTGAAAATTTGGTGTTACGGGTAGTGTCCGGTTGTTCCGTTGGTTACCGGTTCGTTAACGTGCTAAACTACGCAGTTTAGTGTGCTTTATGTTACTTTTTGTGACAGTTTTGATTCTCGATACTTAGGAAAGCATTCAGGACCATTTAACCATATTTTTTCATGATATTAAGTTGTTTAAATGCTGAATTTTGCTGAATTCTGCAGTTTATGTAAGTTTTAGGCACTTTCCGTCACTTAAATTATCACTAGGAAGGCAGTTTTATGATCCTTACTTTCCTACACACTATACTGGTGTAACTCTTGGTTTCTGGCCCATTCTGTATCTCAATACCATAACTGTCTATGTACTGAACTCCGTCAGCATTTTTCTGATTTGTCTGATAACTGTGATGCCGGTGTTTCGTGCATCATTCGAATCAACAAAGTTTGCATGCAATAATGATATGTCATTGGCAATATATGATGCACATGTATGTATGATAACAATAATCAGAAAGCAATTCAAGTCATAAATTGTAAACCAGCACAGTCATTAAGCATTAACCATTGTCTAATAATTATACGGATGCATGCAAATTTGACAGTTGTCACAGTTGCATAGATCAAGAGAGAAGGAGAAGAAGATGTTGTTGGTGTGCCTCAAAGTGATTCGTTTTGTTTTGTTTTGTTTTTTAGCCATAAAACCATAACTAAACTCTCATCATCATTGCAGCAAATTAAAACAAGAATAATGACCAATAATGATCATTTGCATCGCTGAAACATAATGATCATTTAAACGAATAATCATAACAATTTTAAAACTGAAAATAATGATGATCATTAAAACTTAAAACGAATAACAATTACGAGTCAGTGCAAAAACCGCCTCACATGGGCCCGGGTTTTTGGAGCGTCCGCAGGACGTGCGAGCACACACGAGTTCGAACAAATTCCAGTTCTCAAACTGAATTTTTGCACCCCCCTGTGCGCGCGCGGGTGGGACTTGTGGTAAAACATGTCATAAATTTTCTTAAAGATGCTTGGAAAAATCATCAGATAAAAGATACTTGGAAAAATCATTAGATGAGTCTTCAATTTTCTATTCCAAAGCTGCTTACTTGCTATCCATCGATTCAGTTTCAACAATCACATCATCTACCTCAGCATCAACATCTTCAGGTCTATCTTCACCAGAACTCGATCCTTCTTCATCTGAACTACCGCTATACCCTGAACTGTAATCATTTCCTGAAGATTCACATCGCAATTGTTCTTGAAAATTTCAGCATAGCATGCAGTTCCTCCTCCACCACTGTTTCCTAATTGTATAGACCAATCACAGCTTTCATCAGCCTGAACAATCAACGCCCGGTTGGCATTGTTTGTAGGAACCATTGCTCTTTCATCGTTAGAAACTTGATTTCTTCTGTTAAACGGATACTGATTTCCTTGCTGTGGGGGCTTAGTGTATTCTCTTTTAAGGTGCCCCTTTTCTCTA
>JARYGA010034991.1:0-16377 GCA_030545235.1 Helianthus tuberosus | reverse complement strand
AAACCCGTTTGACTTTTATTTGACCCGACAATTAAACTAAGTAAACGTGGTAATTAGGAGGTGCCCTTTTGAGGGTTCAACACCTACCTAATTACGGTCACGTAGCCATGTTCGTTACGAATAATGACTCAACCGTTTAAAATTCAAAGCGTTTATCAAAACGCTTGACTTTTCGGCTATAAACGCTAAACAAAATAAACTAAGCACGAAAGGACACTTACAAAGGGTCCAAGCAAGGAGGGTTGATCCTAAATTCTCAGGTATGAAGAGCAAAGTCTCCAACTTAGAGAATTCAAGATCAAGGTGTGAGTTTGGGGAAAGTTAAGGTGGGTATTTATAGGTTTCGGAGAGCCGTTAAGATCGTTTATCGTAAACCGTGATTCAATCTCATCCATACATGTGTTTACAATACCATGTGCATCAAAATGGCCCCTACTATCAGGAAATGACATGTGTGAGAGAGAGAGATGAGTGTGTAACAGCTGTTAACAGCTGTTTAAACTGATTATGCTGATCTGGGAGGGCCTCGCGGCCCGTGTAAGGCATGCCCAATACTTACGCGCCCCGCCTGGGTCAGTCTGATCAGTACACAACTTTGCAAAATGTCTGTTTCAGTCCCTGTTGTGTTATAAGTTCATTTCCGACACTTCTAAGGCCCGTCAAGTCAACTTTAAGGCCCTAAAATGATGCCTAAACATTGTGGACATGAAACATACTCAAAAATATGCCGGATGTCGGTTCGTTGGGTCGTACGATCGCGATGTTCGCTTAATTACGACGGAATGCGCATAAGTGCGAAAAACGATCCAATTTGAGCGACGAATGGATTTTTCTTATACCAAACACTAAAATAAAATATTTTAGTGCTTACATAAATTTTTGGGTGTCCGGAGATATACAGAACGGAAGATATGCGCGAAAATGCAAACTTGTGCAGTTTTTGACACTTTTAGTCCATGGTGGACTTGAAAGTTTATTTTTGCACACCAAACACCTCTAAGCCTATATCTAAGCTATATAAAGAATAATTAGGGTATTTTTACTCATGGTCATATTCCGGAAGGTCCGATACCCTACGAATCGGCATACTTTTTCCGTTTGACGCAAATAGTCCTTTAATTGCGCAAAGTAGCGCGAAAGGCTGTTTAATGTTATCCAAGCCTTCCATGGCCCATATTGATCATTCCCAAGCATATACCTAATTGTTACTATGCTCCCGTTCGCTTAAATGGTCACCAAAAGTCGTAGATTCAAATGTTGACGCTTTAGGTCCCTCTATTGCGCAAACTTGCGCATCTCATCATTTATTATCATCGAATCCTCATCTAATCCACATTAGGCATTCTTGGAAGTATTACTAATCGTCATGATGCTTTGGGTTCTCTAAAAGGTCATTCAAAGGTATAATTAAACATATTGACACTTTTAGTCCCTTATACTTGCAAAGTTGCGCGTAACTTCACTTTTAGGCATAAAAGCCTTGGATGGCCAATGATTGGCATTCCCGAGAGTATAATCAAATATCATGAGGCTCTCGGTTTGTTAAAAGGTCACTCAGAGGTAAGAATTAACATGTTGACGCCTTTAACCCTTTATTGCGCAAACTTTCAACTAATTACACAAACGGCTACACTTGATTAACAAGTGGCTCATTTGTGAATATAAATCCGTAAAAGGTTATTTAGAAACTTATTCTAGGTATGATAATACTTCCAGTTCTTTCATAATTAATGTTTTTCGATTTTTCGAAAAATTAGTCCCTTATATTCAAGGTTTGACTTTACTAGGGTTTATTACACGTGTCAATACTTCATTGAACGTGATTTTACGAGGTGTTTCATCCTCACCCCCTTAAAAGAAATCTCGACCTCGAGATTTGCTAAAGTAAAGGAAGTACTTTCTGTGTTATATTGAACTTAATCTTCCCAGTACATTTGGGCCTCTAAGGCACCCCAACTGACCTCTAAGATAGGTCATGTATTCTTTTGGAGCTTCTTAACCTGCCAATCCTAAATCGATACGGTTTTCTCATCCAATGATAAAGTTTCATTAATCTTCCTATCATTACGTGATAATGTGTTTCGACTTATTGGCGAAACCTATCCTTAAATCATCAGTGTGGGTCGCATTGCGAGCTCCACTAAGCTCCTTATATAGGTTTTAGCTTATAGGCTATTGACCTTTGTTGTATTCGATTTCTTAATGCTCCTATATATATCCAGGACTTAACTTACCCTGCGAAATTTGAAATTTAGCATACCCTTCTTAGGGCGATACCTTCGAGTGAACCTTATTCCTTATTAAGGACTTAAGAAGGTTGCGACTTTTCTCAATCCTAAATTTTCTGCCGTTTACTGGCAAATTTAAGGTGATTACGAATTCGAATGATCTTATTTGTTGTTTCCAATGCAACTTTCAGATCCTGGCAATTGGACTTACCAATCTGTTGTTCTAATAATAGATGTTTAACATTCCATCTATACAAGGTCTCCAAAGGAGTAGCCTTGATACTTACATAATAATTGCTATAGAAAAACTTATTTTTATGGTGAGATGGTTATTCCACCCTCTGCTTAAAACTAATCTCAAAGAATAGCTAATCCTTACAGCTAGTCGAACAAATCGACGATCCTGGGCAGCTAATGGCGATTCTTAATTGTTGCCTAAATAGGGTTGCGGTAATCAATGCATAAGCAAGATGAACCGTCTTTCTTAATTAACAATACCGAATTCTCAAAATATTGAGTTAGGCTATATGAATCCTCTATTTTAAAACTCACTTAATCAGGGTTTTGATTCTTCCAAATATGGCTCCTGCCATCTTGGAGATTTCATAATAATACAACCCTAAATGGGATATAAATCTTAACTCTACTTACTTCTCAGAAGGTAAACAGGGTAATCTCAGGAGAAAAATCAAGGTACAAGGAGGTTACAGAGATTTTCCATATCTCAGGCTCCAATTCACCCACCATTGCTTGTGTCAAATAAATGACACATTTATGTTACAAGTCCATGAATTCCTTAATCGGGAACATTTACTTGGACAATCCTATTTTTAGATATCTTCTTTGAATACCATTAGCTGACTTTAATACCGTATGACCATTGGTATATCTTTGTGGTTCCATGCATTAAACCTCCATACTGATCAGGCATGGAAGCAATCTATGGAACATATTAAGGTACACCAATCCTCATGTGGCGCTTTTGTCGTACCATCTGGTATTCGCAATCGATAGAGATCAAGAGATATCAATCACTTATGATGATGCACTTCATCTGGAGAAAGGGTACACTAGAATTTCATGACTGAAGATTTTCTTTTGGACAGGAGCAGAAGAAATGGTTCCTATGATTTTCGCCTGTAAGTTTTACCTTACACTTAATATCTAGGGTTCTCATGGAAGACTTTAAGAGTTTGTTATACTTACCATCTATGAAGGATTGATTGGTATCCGTAACAAAGCAGAACTCTTAGCGTTTATTCTACTTCATATTTTATGCTTAAGGTTCTAACAGGCAGATTTAATAACTTACAAAATTTATTCCACAAATGACTTCTGGATCAAACAATACCCTTGCATATACATCAAGGATAAGGACGTACATGTTATAACATTGTCATCTTGTATGGCCTCTTTTGCATCCATCTGAGAGGCCTTAGCGTCAGTCTTCTTATCTCCTTCAAGCTTCTTAGCATACTTTGGGCAATTGGATTTGATATGCCCTTTCTCGTTACAGTTGTAACAAGTCGCATCTCCTATCTTCTGGCATTCCAATGTTTTATGCTCACTAGATTTGCAGATCCCACAAGCCCTGGGCTGCGATTGGGATTTTGATTCGAACCTCCACTTCCCATAATGGCGCTTCTTGCAGGTCTTGCATACAGGTTTCTCGTTGGGCTTTTGTTTACCCCTTTTCTTAGAACTCTGGGAGTTATCTTCCTTCCGTTTCCTTTTTAGCTCATCCTTTGCATTTGAGGCATGAACAAGATCCTCCTTATGAGTAAGGAAATGTGGTCCTAGATAAAATTTTGAGCGAGTAGCATGGGGCTCCTTGAACTTTTTCACGGCCTTCTTCACAGCTTTTCCAACAGCTGCGTCTATCATAATTTGAAGAACATCCTTGGAAATTCTAAGGTTCACAATTGTGGCATCATTAGCATGTGTCGCATTATCCATAACACGATCAACGGTTGTCTTATCCGAGTTTGTCATACTCGCTATTTGGTTCCTAACACCAAATAAAACAATTATTTAGTTGCAATCCAACAACCGCTATTCATCATCCTGATGACCTAATATATACTAACCATGGTATCATTAAACCATACAAGCTAATCCAGTAAGAACATTTTTAATGAATGTTATTGAAGAATACATATATCAATTATACTTAGCCTAGGCCATATAAGACCGTTAATGGCTTTTAGGGTTTCGGCTTAGTCCATCACCCTTTTTGACAGAGGATCAAAATTTCACATCTGTCTTGATCATATTGATAAATTTTGGATAGCTTGAAAGCTTGACACAAGGATATTGGAGAAGAGTAATTCCTAATAGATATAAAATATCCATCTACGATTGTTGAAGCAGTCTCTAAAGTATCATCGGCCAATTCTACCTCGCATTATATATCTAGAGTCCTAATCAGTCTGATACAACTGGTTACAACATTTATTATCCACAATAGGCTCATCTTCGTCAGAATCAACAATTTCCCGTATAAACTTCATTGATAAGGAAAGGTACCTGTTATGTCATCATTATTCTGTACCATCTCCAGGGCGTTCATTTGAAGGACTCACGCGTTTGTTTTCTTGGCCTCTTCAGGCTTCTTCTGATTCCTAGGGCAGTTAGTCTTGATATGCCCCTTCTCGTTGCAACCATAACAGGTCGCATCTTTCAACTTCTTGCAATCCAAGGTTTTATGTTCCTTAGACTTGCAGATTCTACAGGGTAGAGGCTGAGATTCAAATCTGCATTTCCCAAGGTGGTATTTCTTACAGGTTTTGCACCTGGTCTTTTCACCCGACTGCTGGTTGCCTTTCTTAGACCCGGAATTCTTCCGATGATCAGAGTTCCCCTTTTTCTTCTTAACGGAGTGATAAGAATTCTCATCCTCCCTCTTTCGCTTTCCTTCATCAGAAGCTTTGGCAGCCTTGTTTCTGACTACATCGAGTGTGAGAGACAGCGACAAATCTGCCGCTGACCTGAATGTAGTAGGTCTCGATGCTTTCACGCTTGCCTTGATTTCTGGGGCTAGACCTCCAATAAAGCGAGCTATACGCTTTGGTTCCGGTGTGATCAAGTACGGAACCAATCGAGACATGGTATTGAAACTTGTAAGATATGTCTGACAATCTAGGTTCTTCATGACCAATGTCAAGAAATCAGTCTCGATTTTCTCAACTTCGTGTTGAGGACATTAATTTTCTTTGATAAGAGCAGCAAACTGATCCCATGTCAGATTATATAACGGGATTTTCCCAGTAGCTTGGATTAGTGACCTCCACCAAGCTAGAGCTTCTCCTTTAAAAGATTGTGAAACAAACTTCACAATGTCTTGCTCTGCACATCCACTAATATCAACAACGGTGTCCATCTCATCGAGCCATGTCATGCAGTCGATGGCTCCTTTTTCTCCTGTGAAGTCTCTGGGCTTGCAGGAGACAAATATTTATATGAACAGGTTTTAACATGTAGCTCTTGGTTAAGCACGACCTCTCTAGATGGAACACTCCTCTGATTTGACGAGTTATGAACATCGTCCTCCCTTGACTCGTGTGATTTAGAAGGGGGCTTACTACGAGCCACAGATAGAGTCTGAGAGTGTGTATCACTTGATTCATCATACTGTCTGTCGAGAGCTCGTGTAACGGCATTATCTATTAATGCATGCAGTTCCGCACCAGTTATATTAACTCTGGGAGCATCATTATTCTCCCCCGGGTGGCTGTTAACCTCATCTGATCCAGCCATGTAGCTTGATTGCTACATACATATTAACAATGATTTATTCAGAGGTTATTATGGAATTATCATTTTTGACGATTCATCAACCATGGTAATATAAACCATATTGGTTAATTTGTTAATTATATTAGTATTTTCATTATAATTTGTCCTAGTATATAAACATTAAGGATATTAAAGTGGCGCAAAAGGCCTAGTCACAAGGACAGTTTTAAATTTATAAGCCATGATTTCAGAGAATCGAGGCATTAAGGTTTGAACATATTTCATTACCTTTCCTTGAAAGAGAGTCAAAGACTTCAACTGTCTTTTGTCCCTTAGGACAATAAGTATGGCCCGTAGGCATTTCATCACTTATGGATGTTTATAATATGATCATCTTCATTTGATGATTTAAGCCATGATTTTTAAATCACTAGGCTAAATAAGGGGGTTGGAAATTCCCAATATAAAGATGACAAGTGTGATTTTTATCGCATCACTGTTGTCAGGAGTGTTAACATGTTTTCAGATGTTAACAAGAATCTGAATCTCTTTTAAACAGGTTTTACCATCATAGCTAGGTCTTAAATGACATTCAAGCTAGGTTATACCCCTTTAAGATTCTTTTTAACATATATTGGCAGATCAATTACGAAAAAGGAATAAAAATTTTGATTTATTTCATATATTATATTCATGTATAATGATAAAATCAAATTTGGATGAAATATTCCAATGATTTTAAAAGAAGCACAGAATTGCCCCAAACTGGACTTGAAAAAAATAATGTTGTCCATGAAGGGATTGAAAGATAAATATGTCCTTATAAGGACTATTAAGGAAATGATCTTCAGCAAAAGGAGTTTTCTTTTTCACTTTTTTTTCTGAATGTTTTCTCCCTGGATGCACGTTTCATTCTAGCCGCGGTACAAAGCTCAGCATTTCAAGGCTCCAGAAGTGGAGGATTTCTAACACGACTTCTTCGCTTGGCGACATATCCAATATATATAAAAATTGGAAGCAATAATTTACAGATTAGGATTGAGAGTATTCCTATGTTAAGTCTAGACTCAGAAGGTCAAGGAATGTGCTAATGTGTCATTGAGATTAAACACAAAAGGCTAGTGTTTAATTCACTCAATGTTGGCTCTGATACCAACCTGTCACACCCCGATATTTCCACGTATTACCGGTGGGCCTGGTGGGGAGTATCGTGACGTAGTTGATATCATCATAGTCAAACAACACAATTTCAATGCACAGCGGAAGCAAAAGATAAATATATTACAATCCGATCCAAAAGTAATATCAAATATTACAGCGGAAAGTAAGATGGATCCACAGGTGGATCAAATAAAAGAAAACTGTTCAACAGACTTTAGGCATCTAGAACTTGCGAGATTCCCTATTAACGCCCTGAGCTCCCAGCCAATTTCGTACAGTACCTCTCACTTAAACTTTTTGGAAAATACGTCAGTTTACACTGGTAAATACAATTAACTGACTCATTTAAAAACATTTATAAAAATTGATTTGAATGCACAAGGCACAAAATATCTTTTATAACTTGGGATAATAAGTTAAAATAATCTTGTATACAGATTTACATGTTCGTTATACATTCAGGGCCCGATGTTAGGGATTAACAGATACGCCACAAGTATAGGCCCACAAGAGAGTGAGATACCGTTTCCCTTAAGCAACTGTCAGGTGTACGCCTACACCCCGTGCTTAAGACGTGGCCATTCTATTATAATGATGCCGAGGATATCCGGGACATGGTCATTAACCCCTAAAGGCTTTTATTTCAAACAATACAGATTAAAACGGGTTACCTTAATAATTTAGCCACAATATGATTAAACATTCAATACCCGACCAAGCGGTATTATTATAATACCGTATCCCAAGCCCGTATAGGGAAAATAAGTTAAGAGTATTTACTTGAGCTAGCAATGCAATTTATACTCAGCCGTATATTCTAATCCGCAAGCACAAGTACTTCTACTGGGGCTCTTAATCTGGAACGAAGGTTTTATTAATCTATTAGATTCCTAACGGGTCTTATTTAAGTCGTAACTTAGACCGGTTAGTTTTAAGGAAAGGTTTACGGTTCAAAACGCATGATTAAGCGAAGACCGGAATAGAATGTGATTTAGACCCGACAAGTTTGGAGACTTGTATAATATGGGTAAACTAAACACATTCTAGATTTTGAGGCAAAAATGATTAGGTTTGACCCGTTTTGGTCAATTTATGCAAACTAGTTACATAAACCGATCCGAACGCGAAATATGCGTAACGGGTAACCATAAGAGTCATATACATGTTTCCTAAGCTAATATGCCTTAAACATGTTGTGATATCAGTAAGATACCTTCCGTTATGCCCAAAACGAATTTAAAACCGATTTATGCCCCGTAGGGGTATTTTGGTCATTTAAAAGGTTATAAAAGAGGTTTAATATGAATCTGAGTTTCAGATCTGATTTAATCAGTAAAAATACTTAATTTAATAAGTTATATCAGTAGGGTATTACACATATGTGAATTTTATCATTTATAACCAAACTATGCACCGAAGGGGCATTTTGGTAATTTCACATAAGGTTTAAAGGTCCAATTTGGAAACCTGAGTTTAAAACTTTTGCTTACTATTAAAGTATATAGATTTACTAAGAATATCAGTAGGTATCAAGTGTTATATATTTAAAATAGTTTTTATACTATGCGTTTAAACGCGTGAAAAGGCGATTTCCGGGTTTTTAAAGAAAAGCTGGTATTTTTATCATCTCAGAAAGCTTAAATTATTTTATTTATCATATAAAATCAGTTGCAAAAGGTTTGGGGTCAAAAGGGCATAATGGTCAACAATTAAGCATATAACGGAAACATGCAATGAATAGGATAACTAAGGATCCAAGTTGTATAACCTCAGAAGGTTATACTTACCTATAACCTGGTCCTAAAGGAATCCTAAGGCATATCTAAACTAAGCTAAATCGGGTCAGAACTGAAAGCCAAAGCAAAAGTCAACTTTTGCGACTTTCGGTTCCAAACCGAGCCTATACTTAGAATTGTCGGGTTGAACATGCATAGACATGTTCAACTAATAATTACCAAGTTATTAAAGCGAGAAAACTGATTTTTATGACTTCTATATTAATAGTTATGAATTTTATTTAAAACAAACCCGTTTGACTTTTATTTGACCTGACAATTAAACTAAGTAAATGTGGTAATTAGGAGGTGCCCTTTTGAGGGTTCAACACCTACCTAATTACGGTCACGTAGCCATGTTCGTTACGAACAATGACTCAACCGTTTAAAAGTCAAAGCGTTTATCAACACGCTTGACTTTTCGGCTATAAACGCTAAACAAAATAAACTAAGCACGAAAGGACACTTACAAAGGGTCCAAGCAAGGAGGGTTGATCCTAAATTCTCAGGTATGAAGAGCAAAGTCTCCAACTTAGAGAATTCAAGATCAAGGTGTGAGTTTGGGGAAAGTTAAGGTGGGTATTTATAGGTTTCGGAGAGCCGTTAAGATCGTTTATCGTAAACCGTGATTCAATCTCATCCATACATGTGTTTACAATACCATGTGCATCAAAATGGCCCCCTACTATCAGGAAATGACATGTGTGAGAGAGAGATGAGTGTGTAACAGCTGTTAACACCTATTTAAACTGATTATGCTGATCTGGGAGGGCCTCGCGGCCCGCGTAAGGCATGCCCAATAATTACGCGCCCCGCCTGGGTCAGTCTGATAAGCACACAACTTTGCAAAATGTCAGTTTCAGCCACTGTTGTGTTATAAGTTCATTTCCGACACTTCTAAGGCCCGTCAAGTCAACTTTAAGGCCCTAAAATGATGCCTAAACATTGTGGACATGAATCATGCTCAAAAATATGCCGGATGTCGGTTCGTTGGGTCGTACGATCGCGATGTTCGCTTAATTACGACGGAATGCGCATAAGTGCGAAAAACGATCCAATTTGAGCGACGAATGGATTTTTCTTATGCCAAACACTAAAATAAAATATTTTAGTGCTTACATAAATTTTTGGGTGTCCGGAGATATACAGAACGGAAGATATGCGCGAAAAATGCAAACTTATGCACTTTTTGACACTTTTAGTCCCTGGTGGACTTGAAAGTTTATTTTTGCGCACCAAACACCTCTAAGCCTATATCTAAGCTATATAAAGAATAATTAGGGTATGTTTATTTTGCAGACTTCAAATTCAAGTTTTACAAACCGTACAAATTGTTTATGAGTTCATTAAGGACTCGTCAAAAGATATTGAATTACACCAAGGTTTGGATGACATGTCTCGTCCAGGAATAAGACACATTAACCAAATCAAAGACCATGGATGACAGCTTTATTCTTAACGCAGCATAAAAACTTCCAACGCCCGCCAGATCCACTTATAAATTCCCTGAAATACATGTAGTTTGAAAAAATCAACAAAAGTTGAGCGAGTTCATGTGTTCGTTTATGTGTATGTATAAGCCTTTGAAACATTGTAAGTATGTATGTAAGTCCCTGGTATGTAGCAATAAGGAAAAATAGATCACCACTAGGTTGCAAAGCCAATGGTATGTGTGAAGTGATGCAGGAAGACTCAAACCTAGCAGATTTCGCACCAGGCTTCCGGCTGTAAGACATAGTCACCACATGGTCCACTCAGCGGACTCAGGAGTGGGGCTCTCTACACCCAAATAGATCTATCACTCATGCCCCTCGGTCCTACAACGAGGATTGATGGCCTTAATCGCCCTACCCATTCACATGATCTAGTAGTAAACCCTCCTTAAGCTAATCATACCATGTATAAAATGTCTGTAATAATTGTAACATGTATTTCACCCCCGAAGTATAAAACTGAAAACAATTAAGAGAAAAGGAGGACATGAACTCACTGTTTTGCGTCTTCGTATCCAATGTAACTCGAAGCTCCCTCTAGAACGCACGACTACCTACATGCGTACTATGGTCTGTTAGACGAGCGGGTCGTGCCTTGTCTTAGTATTGACTAGTGCTTTTGAGTTACGTTTTTAAAGTGTTTTTAATAATAATACTTCTCAAGTATTGTTATTCGCATTTCCCTCCCAAGGATGGGAGTATCTCATACTTGTGTATTCGTATTCTTGCATTGGTATATCTTGCCATGTATGGGCGTCGTATTCCGGTGTATTATTCCAAATAAAGATACGTCAATATATTCCCAATATATATTTCCAAAACACTTATATTTTCAAGTCCCACTTTAGAAAATATATAATAACTTATTTTGTCCCAAAAATAATGTATCGTCCAGGAAATATATATTTTCCCAAAATCATATATATTCTAATATGCTAAGAAAATATATTTTAACTTCCCAAAAATAATATATTTTCTCTTTTTCGAAAATATGATATGCTTGGTAATATGTACAAAAATCATATTTTCACTTCTTTCGTTTCCAAAATCGTATTTACCAAAAATATATTGCAACGGTGTCTTCCGGAATATTTCATAAGTTACGTTTTATTGTTCGGCTTCACAATATTAAATGTGTAACTTATATTTCATCCCCTGTGATTTTTGGTATTATTTTGGACTTGTAATTTCATGGTCTTTTGTTAAGATATATTATTTTACCCTAAAATAATATGACTAGTTCGCAAATCATGCAATCATTCACACAAGCGTATTAGTATAAAATATATATTCTAAATATATATATTTATCCCTTTTCATTTACAAAAACCAACCTCTGATTCTTGTATTTTGTTACAAAAATTATGGCGAGGTTTCTATTCGAAAAACATAGTTTAAAATACACAAGTAAACTCTTGTCTAGAAAATATTTTCTAAGTGTTTAAATCGTTAGAAAATTTCGCCATAGTTTCCTTTGTAAATGGAGGTGTCCATGCTATTTAGCATATCATTTTCTTTTAGAAAATCATTCAAACAATCAACAACAAATCTCTAAACCATATTACACTTACCAAGTGCAAAAACAATGCACTTTACATAATAACATGAACTTGAATTTTCGTAAAAGCGCGTAGTAACTTGGTAATATATTTAGTAGCCGTAGTTACTTCCCAAAGTATATTTACTTTTGTTAAAATCTCATTCTCGTGATTTCTAGATGTTTACAACTTGTGAACTCATTTTACAAAAATATTTATTTACGACATCTTCTTGTTTTACGAGTCTTCCTACACTTATTTTATTTCCAAAAATAGTGTAAGTATATGTAAGAATCATGATCTTTCAAAAACCGTCTTTTAAACTTCGTTTTTCTTGGAAAATCATACACAAGTCTTGGGTTCACAAGTTTACTAGTTCACTTGGTTTATTACTTTGTAAGAAAATCATTTTTACTTCCAAGTTCATGTTTAGTCTAGAAGATGATTATTTCATGAAAACACATAATCATCTCCTAACTTGTTAAACCATGTTTCTAACCATACTCTAACAAGTTCCATATGATGCTCAACATCATATTTCTAGTAATCATCAAGCAAACATCATACGTTCACTAAACAACATCATATCAACCATATTTCATCTTATGTAAGCTTATGCTTCATGATTCAAGATTCAAGTCTTTTAGTGTTCTAGTTATTACCATCAAAATACACCTTTTAACCAACTAAAATAGAAGTAAACAAAGGGTTTAGAGAGTCTTACAACTAGCTCTAAACTTGTGGATATATAATATTAACTCCATCATATCAAGATCTTTAAGGATTTAGTAGTACATACAATATCTTCAAGAAAATCTCTATAAATCTTTAGAAGATCAAGCAAGATCATGGGGGTGGGGCCACACCCATGGTGACCGTCCATCATAATAGAGGGGGGGGGGGGTAAGTGTAACTTTGAACCATAGTTAGATAATATAGTTGGAATTTAAGGGTATTAGTTAGTGTTTTAGGTGTATGTTGCATTACATAGTGTGTTAGGGTGCTCGGGGACCATAACTAGCCAAGAAATAATAAATCAATGTTTCTAGTAATATTTTGGTGTTTCGGGTAATGTCCGGTTGTTCGGTTAGTTATCGGTTCGTTAAAGTGTCAAACTATTCCGTTTAGTGTTCATTAAGTACCCTTTTGTGACACTTTTAATTCCCGATACTTAGGAAAGCATACAGGACCATTTTGCCATGTTTTCTGCATGATATTAGTATGTTAAATGCTGAATTTTTGCTAAAATGTGAAGGATTCTGCACTTTGGGTGAGTTTTAGGCACTTTCCGGCACTTATACTATCACCTAGTGATGCAGTTTTATGGTCCTTACTTCCCTACACTCCATACTAGTGTAGTACCTTGTCTCTGGCCCATACTGGGTCTTAAAACACCGTCTGCCTATGTACTGAACATCGTCAGCATTTTCTGAGTTGTCCGCCCACTGTGTTAACCGTGCTTTGTGCATCGTTTATGTCACTAAAGTTTGTATGTGATAAATGGTGTGACAGTATAAAATGTGATGCACATGTATGTATGATACAAAAATCAGAGAACAGTTTAAGTTATCAGTTGTAATTAAGCACAGTCATTAAGCATAAATCAATATTAATTGATTGTACGGATGCATGCAAATTTAACAGTTGTCACATTCTCCCCCTGTTAAGAAAATTTTGTCCTCGAAATTTGTACTACCTTAATTCCTTAGGGTTTCATTATGCGTCTATGTATACGAATAATATCGAGGTAGATAGTCACCAAACCGACTCAAACCTTATTCACATCAGGTGAATCCAAGACTATATAACAACACGAATCCAATGGTTAAAAGGTGTGTGCTTTTAGCATTTGATGTCAAAGGTACAGGACGTATTTGACGTATATTCTAGTGTATTCCAGCTAACAGGGTTCCACAAAAGCGGAGTTTTGACCAGTAAGATTCTCAAACGATCGATCGCAATATGCAACGAGTTTTCACAAACCATAGCATCCGCTATATAAATTCAAAGTCAACAACTAAATGTAATAGTAAAATGATCTGTCAACTCCTGAGTAAATGAATGGTAAGGTTTAGTGTGTTGACATTCTTAAATTTCGGAGGCACACCGAATGAAATACAAGCGAATCTGGTGTATCATTGTCTTAATTCATAGTTGCATCAGAAATGTTTAAATGACAAGTCAAACAAAAGTATATGTAGTTTCGTGTGAAACAGTTGACCATGACTTAGCACAAGCTAATGACACCACAAGGTGTCGTAATGACGAGATTCAATAATAGTGGTGACTGAACAAGTTCACCGTGCCTGAAATCACATGAAAGTGTACTGAGACAATCTGAAGATTTGATTTACACAATGTCATAAAGTTTTCAGTTAAATACGGAACATCAAAGAGCCACTGTTTTTGATCAAAGGTGAAAAGTATTAAGTACCGCAAGGTATTCGATCGACAAAGAAAGAATCGTTAGGAGGTACATTGTGCTTATGAAATGAATCTATGTACCATTGCCTTAACACACAACTGTGTAGAGACTGCTTTAATCGTAATAAACAAGACGGATTTAGAGCAAATCAGTAAATAAATAATTAATTCCGTGTATGAAGTGGGTAACCAAATTATCGCAAGCTTCAATTTCGTGAAAGTATCACCGTAAGGTATCGAAATCAACAAATGATTTAGTGGAGTCGTAGACCAATCAAGTCCACTAAGTCTCGAAATGAGAGAACCTTTGCAAGAATATTTGAATGTGATGTTCCCAATACATCATATAGCGTCTCAAATCAAACATGTGAAATGGATAAGTTCAAGCAATTGAACTTAGTTTCAGTGTAACCCGACAATAAACGTATGTATCAACAAAGGAATCTCGGCATGGTAACAAAAATAAACCATGAATGTAACTTGAAATAAAAGAAGTTTCAAGAGAGTGTGTTGACTTGATAGCAAAAGAGCCAACAATTACAATAATGTAGGTCATTCGAATCACAAACCAGTAATTAGATTTAGCAACATAATATTTGAACTTTAATGAAGCGTTTGAAATGAAACAGAATGCGTAGCAGATGGTGCATGCGTAACATGTGAGTTTTCAAGTAATGAAACAATGAGTGTTTGCTAAAATGGAAAAACGACCAAGTATTTGAAGCAAATGGGTGTTCGCTCTCGGCGAAGAAAATCAATGCGATGCAACTACCATTAAGGGGAGTAGAGATGCAAGCATCTACTCGCTAGAAGCAAAAGTGAGGATTTCAACAAAAGAACTTGAAGTACTATCTGTTTTGTTAACTGAAATGGCATATATGTCAGGTTAATGGTGTTTGATTGGGTTAACATATATGGTTTCTAAGTAACAACCTTTACAAGTTTGGACCTGGGTTCCCAAAGGTCCTAAGTATATGTTTTCTAGATCCTCAAGGTTTCGTATTCTGTGTAACTTTGTTTTGTGCATTGTGTAGGAAACACCATTTTCGTGTACGTTTAAAACAAGTTATTGTTCCACAATTTTCCCTCGGTATACTTTCTTCCTGAATTCGCTGCTAACGACACTCGATCATCGATTAGTCGTCAAATAGTAGTTGGATCCCCACAGTTAGTTAAGTAAGTAATTCGTTAATCCTTAGCAAGAGTCACCGACTCTCGTGGGTTAGCTTGTTCGGCTCCTGGTAGTTGATGCTCATTTGAAAATCACTTCCTTCTTCTTGACGAGCAGAGCTGGGGTTACCCAAAATGGGAACTTGGTCTGCTATCTTCCTTCTCCATCCACTGCTGAGGTTACTCTGACAAACCTTGCATCTCCGAGGATGTGAGTCGCTACGGTGCATCGACTACAGGTGCGGTGCCTGGAATTAAATCGATGCAAGATTCGACTAATCGTTGAGGAGATAATCCTGGTAAGTCTTCGGGGAAGACTTCAGGATATTTCCTTATCACAGGGGTATCTTCGAGTTTTAGTTCTTCGGCTCCCTTGTCCCCGACATGAGCCAAGAACACAACACATCCTTTACGCAACAACTCTCGTGCCTTCAAGCATTCAGTAATTTGTAGAGGCGTATTCTGCTTCATGAGTCATGATTGTTTCTTCGTTTACCATCGGGATGCGGATATCAATCTCCGCTCAATCGTTCGATCACCAACCCGTCCAGGTTACCTCATTGAAGCTTTCCAACTCAACTGGCAGTAGTTCATGCGTAAATCCACGCTTTCTGGGTCCTATCTTGCCGATTCCAAGTATTTCGTTGACTTCCACTAGCTTCCCATTAGTTAGCTCTATTGAGTGCGGGTTATCTAACTTACTTGTTACTAAACCAAGTATACTCTCAAACTCTAGAGGTGCAAAGTTCAAATTGCAACAGTATTTAACAGCACAGATGCATAATGTTGCCTAATATGGGACGTACCGTTATCCACGCTTGAATTCCTGGCGGGTCTCCCTAGCTCCGGTGTT
>JARYGA010034990.1:0-53984 GCA_030545235.1 Helianthus tuberosus | reverse complement strand
AAGGTATCTCCTCAAGTTCTAGAAAAACTATGTTCTGACAATTGCATTATTGCTTTTGCTAACATCAAAGAGGTGAATGAAAACCTTCGGGATAAAATCTTAACTGATGAAGTCAAATTTGAAAGATCTTTAAAAGAACTTAAAAACAAATTGACTGAAAAGGAAAAAGAGATCAGCAGTTTGAAAGAAGAACAAAGCATAACCAAAACACAACTCCAAACTATGGTAGAAAAATACCAAGTTTGCAAAAAGGAGTTAGAGTCCACCCAGATCACGTGTGAGAGATGGGTGGAATCATGCAAAGGGTATGAGATTATGCTTGAAAAACAGATAAAAAGCAATGTGAAATTTGGTGTTGGTTATAGAAAACATGATGATGAAACCACTGCTTTTGCAAAATCTGTTCAAACCACTGATGTAACCACTGAGTTCATACCCACAAACAAGAATGGCCAAGAAGTGAAGATCACTGACAAACTTGGTAACAAAATCACACTTGACAGACCAATGGGATCCTCTACTTTTGAGGAACTTGAAGACTATCAGTTTAAACCAAAATGGTCTGATGAGTGTGATATTCTTGAAAATTTCAAGCCAATGGACTTTACATCAACTGATGGTGTTAAAGCTCCAAAAGCTAAAGTCATACCTCTCAAAGACATCCCAGCAGTGGTTAAAACCTCTGCTGCAAAGGAGTCTGAAAAGAGAAAGAAGAAAGAAAAAATTGATAACTTGTTTTGTGAGTTATGTGAGAAAAGGAATCATCTAACAAAAGATTGTTTCCACTTAAAAGCTTATGATTTAAACAGAACAAGTGTCATTGTTTCAGCTGAAAGTTGCATTGTTTGTGGTAAAACAAACCACAAAATTCAAGCATGTGTGTATCTCAAAAACTTTGATGTGAAAAAGAATGAGTAGATTGCTAAAACATCCTTGAGTCCATCATCATCATCAACATCTGTCAAATTCACCAAGAAACAACCACTGTTTGTGCCAGTTCAAACAGCTGTCACAAAACAACTGAACCAAACATCTGTCAAAAGAGATGTTCAGGTTACTGATGCACCCCCTGCCAATCAATTTAGAAAAGGCAAGGAAAAACAGCCTTACCAAAGGATTCCACACGTTTATGAGTGAACATGCATCCTTTTGGTTACCAGCAGGTGATTGGCCAGGACCCACAACAGTGGTTAGAGAAACACTATCCTAAAATAGTCCAAACCCCTGACCTAACCACTGTCCATCATTCTGCATCCATCCCAGACACTGTTGAGACCCCATCCAAAGCCCTGCTGGCTTTGGAGACCTTAATGAACTAATCCTTTTACTTCATGTGCAAGGAGCTTCTACATGCTTTGATAGTCTTTGGTATGTAGATAGTGGAGGCTCCAAGAACATGACAGGATGTAAAGCCCTCCTCAAAGACTTTAAAATCCATGGAGGGGGTGATATATCCTTTGAAATAATAGTAAAGGGAAAGTTCTGGGGTCTGGTACAGTGCAGTCTGGAAATGTAAAATTTGAAAATGTCAATCTGATAGACAATCTAAAATTCAATCTTTTGAGTTTGTCCCAAATGAGTGACAAAGGGTTTGGGTCATTCTTCACACAAGATTGTTGTAGGATTGTTGGACCAGAAATGGTAAAAAAGATTGAAGCAATAATCAAAACTGGTCAAACAAAACTTGTTGCTTAAAGAAGTGGCAATGTTTATGTTGTTGATATGTCAAAAGAGTGTCCCAGAGCTGATGCCTGTCTGTTCTCAGCTGCCTCTAACAAAGAGACAGAACTTTGGCACAGAAGGATGGGACACACAAATCTTAAGACAATCACTGAAATTTCAAAAAATGGTTTGGTGAGAGGCCTACCACAAAAATTGTTTTCATGCTCTGAACATTGCATTTCCTGTTTAAAAGGAAAACATCATAAAAGTTCTTACAAGTCCATTGAAGAGTCCAAAACAACCCAGTGTTTGCAAATGCTACACATGGATTTGTTTGGCCCAGTTCAAGTCATGAGTCTCAAGAAGAAAAGATATTGTTTGGTTATTGTTGATGACTTTTCTAGGTTTACATGGACTTTCTTTTTACACTCAAAAGATGAGACTGCAGGCATTTTGCAAGACTTTGTGACACAGGTTGAAAAGCAATTTGACCTTCCAGTGAAAAGCTTCAGGAGTGACAATGGCACAGAATTCAAAAATAAGGAGTTGGATGCCTTCTGTGTGAAGAAAGGGATTGTAAGGAAGTACAGCATCCCTAGAACACCAGAGCCAAATGGGGTAGTGGAAAGGAAGAACAGAACTTTGATTGAGGCTGCCAGAACCATGCTTGCAGATTCAGGTTTGCCATTAACTTTCTGGGCAGAGGCAGTAAACACTGCTTGCTATGTCTAGAACAGAGGTTTAATAAACCCCAGGCACAAAAAGACTGCTTATGAAATTCTGTATAAAATCAAACCACTGATCTCATATTTCAAGGTGTTTGGCTGCCCATGCTTTATTTTGAACTTAAAAGATTCCATTTCAAAATTTGCAGCCAAATTTGATTGTGGTTATCATCTTGGATACTCAACCACTGCCAAGGCCTACAAAGTGTTCAATACACGGACCAAGGCAGTGGAGGAGACTTTGAATGTTAAGTTCAATGAACTTTCATCAATGAAAATCCCAGCAAACCCTGCAGATCTGTTTGATCTTGAAAAATTTACTTTTGAAAATACTGCTGTCAAGACTAACAGTGCAGGTCCATCAGAGGATACAACACCAGACTATGGGTATGAAATCATCATCCCTCAAAGGTCTGCCACAAAGGGAAAAGCACCAGCTGTTCAAAACAGTTGTCAAAGCTCAACCACTGCTACCTCAACAGTTGTTGACCAAAGTAGCCCATCCACCACTGCTTCCACATCCTCAAACACTGCTGACAAAAGTCCTCAAATAGTGGATAAAATTCAGCAGATCTCCACTTCATTACCTCCTATTCCACCACCTTTTGAAGCCACTGCTGGATCATCAAAGTCCCCAGCAGTGGTTAGCTCAAATGATACACATTTGCAGCCTTCACCAACAAATGCCATCATACCATACCAAGGAGATTTAATCTTCTTGAGATCTCATCCACCTGATCAAATCATTGGCAACATAAATGAAGGGGTGCTCACAAGAAGCCAAACCCAAAACATTTGTCTTTTTGCTGGTTTTCTATCACTCCATCAGTCAGTCAAGTACCAAGAGGCACTGAAAGACAACAGCTGGGTAGAAGCCATGCAAGAGGAACTTAAACAGTTTAAAAGAAAACAAGTATGGGAGCTTGTACCACTGCCAGAAGAGGTTAGTCCCATTGGCACAAAGTGGGTCTTCAAGAACAAAACTGATGAAAGGGGTATTGTTGTCAAGAATAAAGCCAGGTTTGTGGTCAAGGTTACAGACAGGAAGAGGGGATTGATTATGATGAAACATTTGCCCCTGTTGCAAGATTGGAAGCCATTAGACTGTTCCTGGCCTTTGCTGTCAACCACAATATGAAGGTGTTTCAAATGGATATCAAAAGTGCTTTCCTCTATGGTACAATTCAAGAAGAGGTGTATGTTTGTCAACCTCCAGGTTTTAAGGATCCATTTTATCCAGATCATGTCTACAGGCTAAACAAAGCTTTGTATGGCTTGAAACAAGCACCAAGGGCCTGGTATGAATCTCTTTCCAACTTCCTACTCTCAAATGGTTTCAAAAGAGGTACCATTGATAAAACACTATTTTTAAAATGGAGAGGGAAGGATTTAATGATTGTCCAGATTTATGTGGATGACATTATTTTTGGAAGCACATGTAACTCAATGTGTGAAGAGTTTAGAGAACTCATGACAACTGAGTTTGAAATGAGTGCAATGGGTGAGCTGCAATGCTTTCTTGGTCTCCAAGTTTAGCAAATGCAAAATGGAACTTTCATTCATCAAAGCAAATATGCTAAAGAACTTTTGACCAAATTTGATATGAATGATTGTAAACCATGCAGCACACCCATGGCAACAAATAAGCTGGTCATGTCTGATGAAAAAGATGAGCTGATTGACCAAACACTTTATAGAAGCATGATTGGGTCTTTATTGTACCTAACTGCATCTAGACCAGACATCATGTTTGCAACATGTGTCTGTGCAAGAAGTCAATCAGCTCCCAGAAAATCAAATCTCATTGCTGTAAAAAGGATCTTCAGATACATAAAAGGTGCTCCCACACTTGGTATCTGGTATCCAGCTAATGGGAATATCAAGCTTTCAGGCTTTTCAGACAGTGACTTTGCTGGATGTAACACTACAAGGAAGTCCACATCAGGAGGGTGCCAGTTTCTAGGTGATTGCTTGGTTTCTTGGCAAAGAAAAAAGCAAGCAGCAGTTTCAACATCCACTGCTGAGGCTGAATACATTGCTGCTGCAAGCTGTACAGCCCAACTCCTGTGGCTTCAAAATCAGTTGCTGGATTTTGGTATCACTGCCTTAAAGACACCACTCATGTTGGACAGCCAGGCAGCAGAAAATATCATCAAAAATCCAGTTTCTCATTCAACCACCAAACACATCGACATCAGACATCACTTTGTGAGGGATTGCTATGAAAAAGGTTTGATTTCTCTGCATCATGTCCCAACTAAAGACCAGTTGGCAGATGTGCTCACAAAAGCACTTGATACAGCCACTTTTGAAAGTTTGGTCTCTAGAATTGGGATGCTAAACATGGAATAACCAGCAAAATCTTGTTTTTCTATGCATAAAAGCATCAAAATGTTTTCAGAAAATCAAAATCCATCCTTAAAAATAGCTAAAAATGAAAATTTTCATTAAAATCCTTAAAAGTCTGCCATTAACCACTGATTGTTCAAAAGTATGCTCTACTTCAAAAGCCTGTCCACTGCTGAAAGTCAACCCCTGTTCTCTCATTCCTTTGATAAACTCTGTTGTTCAAAAGCAGTGTTTTATCCACTGATATGCTATCTACTAATAGTGAAAATCATCCACTGCTCTACTACCACTGCTTTCATCAGTCACTTTCATAAAAGTATTGTCCTTCACTTTCACCAGGGGTTGTCACGTGGGCAGTACATAGTGGGCAGACTTTTTGTAATGGCTGCCACATCAGCATTCACTTCCTTCCCTATAAAATCCCCCACTCACCACCAAAATAGGGTTTTACTGTCGAATTGAATTCCTAAAAATTCTATTCTCAAAGCAGTTTTTCATCTCATCTTTCACAAATTTCTTCGATCATTCTCTTCAAAAATGACAAAATCGAAGCCTTCCACAAAACCCACTTCCAAGTCATCATCGAAAACAGCCTCTAAAAAGGCAATCTCCACTGAAATCCCATATAAACCATCTCACAATCTCCTGGGTCTTCTCATAAAACCAGGAACCACCAATGTTTTCGATTCCATCATTGACACCATGGCAAAATCAAAGTACAAAACTTTGTTCACCGTCGATGCACCAATCTATTTGGAGACCCAAAGGGAGTTTTCGAAGAATGCAACCCTTGAAAAACAAGGAGACATTGCAACCACCATACACTCTTCTATAAAGGGTAAATCTGTCCAAATCACGCCACAATCCATTTCAGAGGTCTTTCAACTCGATGATCAAGAAGGTAAAATTTATTTCACTAAAAACGAGTTGCAAACTGACTTCATTGAAAGAGGGTATGATGCCACAATGATGAAGAAAATTACCTTACAAAAAGGTTATTTTCCTTCTGCAACCAGATTTTTATTTCATACCCTCCTACTATATGTTTCAAATAAAACCACTTCTTTCAATGAAATCCCTTTAAAGATTCAAAATTTGGGATATGCAATTCTTCAAAAAGAAAATTTTAACTATTCTCGGGAAATTTTTAAAGATTTGGTTAATAATGTTGAAACAAAATCATTCTTACTGTTTCCATGGTTTTTAAGTTACTATTTTGCAAAGAAATTCAGTAAGGATGATTTAGCTGCAATAAACCAAGGTGATTCTACTCAAATAAACAGTTTAACAACTGAAACTTTTTCAAGAATGTTAGCACCTTGCAAAACACAAGCAGAGGTGCCTGAGCAGATTTTAGCAGTTACAACTGCTCCTCAGGTTTCTGCTGCTGAGCCCACTGCTCAAAGCAGCAGATCAACTGTTTTGAAACCCACACCTACAACCCACAAAAAGCCACACAAAAAGAAAAATCAAAAACCCCCCAAACCAATAAAAAGGCAACTCTGGAGGATGAGATACCAGAGAAAATGCCTGTGACAACACAAAAGTCACAAGAAACCACTACTGCTTCTTCCTCACAGCAGTTGATACAAATATCTCAACCCATAACCGAAACTCCTCCTGCTTCTTCACAAAAAGAATAGGTTGTATAAATAGGGTCTCCACATCATGATGCTCTGGAAACACTTGTTTCTATCATCCACAGCTCAATACCCGGGGCAAATCCACTTTCTACACCACCCATCCCATCCACAATTCCCCCACCAACTAAACTGCTGTTGGATGCAATTGATTTGAACCATGCACTAACCAGTCCTTCTTACTCACCTATCAATGAGAATATACCTCAACAACTGATTGGGTCTGATGTATAAATCTTTGCTAACCCACCAACACAACCTGAGGAGGTTACACCCCTTGAGTTACAAGTAACTCTTGGTGGTAGTCCAAGTGAAGCAGCCACTACAACTGTTGAACCCACAGGTTTACAGTTGGACAGTGGTTACATTAATAAGACTTCCTTGGAGGCAATTCCTTACATAGCACCTCTGCCAACCACCAGTGGATTTATTTATCCTATTGGCAACATCAAAAGGTTGTCAAGTGTTGAAGGAAGAAGACCCCAGTACAAAGAAAAAGGGGCATCAGTGGTTAATGTTTGGAGTACACTCCCTACATCAACGACTGATAAAACCACTGCTAGTGGGAAATCAGATGATCCCATTAACTTGGGTGATGGTTTAAAGTACCAGAAATTGACGGATCGTATTGAAAAGCTTGATAACTCTGTTGCAGAACTCAAAGTTATGCTACAACAGGTGTTACAAGTACAAAAGGTACAATCAACTGCTGTTCCATCTCAAGCACCTGCTCCACAAAAAGCACCTGCTACAAATGAGCTCTAGAATTTGTTTCAACCTTTTCTCCTTCAACAAGCACAATTAGCAGATCAGCAACATGAAAAACATGTCCAACAGCTGAGAAATGCAATGGAGTCAAGGTTCAAGAACACTCAGGCTGATCTAAAGGCTCTCAAAACTCAGATTCTGCACACCACTGGCACTGCTCCTCCAAAAGTTCGCTTCATTTATCAACTTCCCCCAGATAATGCTAAAAAGGGGGAGAAAATTAAGGAGTGGAAAAAGAAGGGAATAGAGGATGGTCTCTACATTGAACCAGAAAATGCAAACATGACCAAACAAATCCCTTTGCCAGATGGAAGCAAGAAAATTGATGTGACCACAAATGCACTGGCAGAAGCAGTTGCAAGTGTAAAAAGGGATAGAGAGGCCAAAAAGAAAGCCAGGGTGGATTATCCGGATCAGGGTACTTCAGGGTCAAAAGATAATGAAAATCTTGTTGATGAAAAGAAGAAGCCTACAAGAAGAGTAAGGCTACCCAAATCCATTCCAACCAGAGGTTCAAAGTCTGCTCCAAAACCACCACCTAAAACAGCTGTTGTAACTCCTGTTGTATCAACTACAGTCGGTACTTCAGTGGTTTCAACATCTGCTCCCACTTCAACACACACCACTTCAACACACACCAAATCCACTGCCTTACCACCATTACCACCAAAAACAAAATCACCTCCTGCCAAAAGGCAGAAGACAGTAGTTGTTAAAACACCTGCTGTAATGACAACAGTGGTTGGAACACCAGTTGTTTCAACAACTGTTAGTCAATCACAAACCACTGTCACTACATCCACAACCACTGTTCCATCCAAAACATCATCAGCCCCTCCTCAAACAAAGAGGAGAAGGCTAATTCTCAAAGATGATGACACTTCACCACCACAAACATCTTCAAAATCTTCAGCTCTTGTCACAATACCAAAACCTGTTCCTCTCTCTTCAGTTCCAATGTACAAGCCCTTACCTCCTGCAGGTGTTCAATTTCCTCTTGAACTAGCAGCTGTTAGAGAAGAAATAAAATCTTTTTACTATGAGGATGACCCTGCCAAAAGGAGTTTGCCATCAATAAAGGGATATCCCTGGCCTAAAAATGTTGATGAATATTTGGAAATCAAGCCCAAGCAAGAAGAGGATATCTAAAAAAGAAACACACAAGGGAAATCTGACAAATAAATTTCAAGAAACTATCAATATCTGCTCACACAGGTCAGATCCCTAGAACAATTTGCAAAAAATGCCAGTCAACAAATTTCAGAAAGAGCAGCTGAAACTTTGAAGAAAGACTACATTGAAAGCATCATGGCTCACAAGAAGTACAAAGGAGAGAAATACATGTACAAAGAGTGGACTGTTCCTGAGCTTGAAAATGAAGCAGCAAGAATTCAAGACATGATAAAAAGGAAAGTCACTCACACTCCTCCTAACTGGGCAAAGTTTAGAAAGAATGTACCTGACAAACAGGTAGAACTCAAAAGAATGAAAGAAGAACTGGTTGCTGCTGAATATGGAAACAAAAGACAAGTTGCTAGATGGAAAGAAGATGTGGTCAGGATCACCTACAAAAGGTTGGAGGAACTAAGAAAGAAAGATCCAAATGTTCCTCAAAAGCCTGACTATCCTGAAGCAGAGGTTTCAAAAAGACCAACAAAGCTGCAAATCAGGAGAGCCACTGCTCTAACTGGTGCTGCCATCTATAAAAGAAGGTCACACAAACAGTTGGGAGGTGAAACCATCCAAGAGATGATAAAAGGAGATGAACTTGTAAAACAAGGCATAAAGAAAATGATCATAGAAACTCTTGGTTTGGATCAAACTGCAAATACTGCTCAACCAGTTATGAATAGGCCAGCCTCACCAAATACCTCTGCAAATAAACATCTCCCAAGAAACCCACCAGGCTCAAAAATACAAAAGTGGGAAACTGACAAACAGACCTGCGTATTGGCTTTGCTCAGGTCTGGTGGAGAAGTGAAGAAAATATCAAGGGAACAAGCTCTTGGCCTGAGTCTTGAAGATTTACAGGATCTCCTTGATCTTCCACTTAGCAGGGATGATGAAGACACAGATGCCCTAGACTTTGAACTACAATTTAAAGGTCAGATAAGGGAACTGTTGATGAGGCAATAAAGAATTCCACAATAATGAAGAGTTTTGGCATTATCTGTTCCAGGGGGAGATTGTTGGGATTGAACCCTATCAGAGGAACAGATAATTAAAGCCAAAACTGGATCAGAGCAGTTGATCCAGAATAAACAGATGTTTACATACAAATCTCTCCCCTTGAAAGTGGTTTCATATCTGCTGACCTCCTATCTGCCGATCTTACAAAGTGCTGACCTACAACTGCTGCTCAAGTAAAGACCTGATGGAAGACTAAAGCCCTGCTGATTCTATCTACTGCCTTGAGTCAAGCACTGCTGATCCGGACAAGTACTGCTAGGTTCACAGCAGTGGAAAGTTGCAGCAGCTGATCTATAGTCTGTCTTGTAAAGTAATGTAATAGCAGTAGTTAACATAGTAGTGTTTGTATAGATCAGAGGTTAGAGTTTGTTAGGAGGTTAGATGTCACTTTCATGGTGACGTCAGCTAAGATGCTCAGTGGTTTGCAAGTGCCTATAAATAGATCAGTACTTTGTACTGTTCTATTAGCTCTTTTGCATCATTGTCTTCTTTGCACGAACAAACAACTGAGCTCTGGCTGAGGGGGAGTTTGCATTCATTCATCAATCATTGTAATCGTTATTGAAATAAATTCAATCTTCCGATTCATTGTGAAAAGATGTTTGATCAAAGTATTACTCTCGTTTGATTGTATGCAAAGTTTGTTTTCATCATAATTCCGCTGCACACTCATCCATTTTCATTTTAATTACAAACACAAAATACAATCAGAAACAAACTCAGATCCAATACAAATCATATCCCTTTTTCTCGTCTTCCATAAGAGATCCAAATGTAGCGGCAGTTGAAGCGGTAACCTCAATAGCTGGATCGAAATCTATAGTAAAACATAACCACAATTCCGTGTTTTGCCCAAGGACATACGTTTGAAATCTATCTACCCATCCAGGATATTCATTTATGTGCATCAGTTTCGGTGGGCGATTTAGACTTCCGGTCTCGCTTTCGCTTAGAAGTATACTTTTCATACTTGGAGTTTGATTTGAAACAAACGCCCATTAACCTGTCGACGTTGGATTCGCTTGCGAAGATGCAGGTGCGGGAGATTCTGCCCATGATGGCGACAAAAGCGTGTTTGTATACTTACTTTCCATATTAGATGTGGGTGCAGGAGATTCGGCCCATGATGGAGATAAACGCGTGTTTATATACTTGCTCTCTGCAGTTGACGGAGTACCCCACCAATTCGGATTCATTTCGAATATATAACGAAGAGTACCTGGTTAAAACAAACAAATCAAACAGTTAAATATGATTTTGAAAGCTTCTGTTAAAAAGATCAAGTGAATGTCGGCGAAGGTTGGAGGATTGACTAAGGATAGATGATTGACGAAGGTTGCGGGGTGACGAAGGATAAGGGAGTTCGTCAAGGGCACTTGTGACGAAGGTTTAGGCAAACAACAAGATGACGAAGGTTAAAGTTCGTCTAGGCATGGACATGACGAAGGTTAAGTGTTCGGCCAAGACAAGTAATGACGAAGGTTTACAAGGTTCGGCCAGGACAAGTGTGACGAAGGTTTACAAGGTTTGTCAATGTAAAGTTCGTTGACAAAAAGGACCAGACAAGAAGATATTTTTCACAAACAAATCTAATCTTTTCTGACACAGAAACTTCTTTGGCAAATAAGTCAAGCCCACACTACCTTCATAACCTTTTTTTCAACATACTCATCATTAGTATGGCACAATATTCAAACAATACTATTTTAACCATAAACACTTGCATTTTAATATTAGTAACACTTGAATAATAAAGTGAACCAAGATCAAAATTAGATATTTATGAGGAACAACTCAAGAACAATATGAAGATCTGCTTAACTTCGATGAATATGTGAGTTTTCCTGTGCCTGAAAATTTTCCAAACACAAGTTTCTGTAGTAAGGTTCAATAAAAACCCAATTCTAACATATATGCATAAGTTTTAACAAGGTTTTTAATAAAACAAACAGCAAAATAACAAGGTTTTTTGAGGATTTTAAAGTGATTTCCATAAAATGTATGATCTTCAAGCTCAATAATCAAGAAAAACACCTATAAATCATTGAAAAACACAAGAAAAACAACTTGGTTTAAACAAGGAATCGAGCCAATGCTCTGATACCAATTGTAGGTCCACCCGGAGGATCGAGTCAACCTCTATTCTTGTTTTTCGACGAACCCGAAAGTACGGAATCCAAACGGGTAAGTTAAACCAAGTTACGAACACGTAAAACACAAGATTCACCGATTAACACTCCAATGTATTAATCTAGAAAACGGTTACAAAGTAATGTTTACAAGATGCTCTCATAAACTCTCAGTGTGTGTGTGTTTACAGGGTGTTTGCTCTCTAGTCTATGCAGCCTGTTCTCATGATGGTTCTGTCTACTGTTGTTGTTTAAATACTACAGCATGATTGGCGAACCTTCTGTTGTTGACGAAGGTTAGTGACGAACCTTCATATGTGACGAAGGTTGTAACCTTCGTCACTTCCACCTTTAACGAACTTTAGGACTTCGCCATAAGAGACTTCGTCTCATGTGACTCACTTAAACTTCATCATACATATGGCTTTGAACGATTAACACTCAACGTATTAATGCTATGAAACAGTTACAATGCGGTGTTTACAAATGGTCTCTGTAAACTCTCAGTGTGTGTGTGTGTTACTTTGTGTTCACTCTGAAATCTATTTAGACTTCTCTAACTATCTTTGTCTTCAGTCTGCTGTTTATATAGTGCAATCTTCGGCGAACCTTACAGATGTGCGACGAACCTTCCTGAAGTCGACGAAGGTTAGTGACGAACCTTGGATGTGACGAAGTCTTCAACCTTCGTCACATGTATATCTTCGACGAACCTTGGACGTTCGTCACATTGAGACTTCGTCATGAGCAATCCTTCGTCATGCATATCTACATGAATCTTCGTCTAAACAGTGAAGTCTTCATAGACTTAATCAAACAAATTCCTTGCATGGTGAGATGTGACATCATCATGACATCATCATGATGATGTGTAAACGGGAATTGGTTCGCGGCTCTCTGTGCTTCGCGTGTCGAACTCTGGGGCGCACGACGGAGGAATGTCGTGACGTCGGGCTTGAGCCGAACCTAACCGAGTCAAACCGAACCGAGTCGCGTCCCCAAAATATGTATCAACAGGATTGGAAATAGTTTTCAACCAGCAATTGACGCCCCTCGGTTTCAGCCTCCTCATTTAAAATGAAGCTCACATTTTAAAATGAAAACCAGTTCACATATTTATTTCTTACAAAGATTAGTCAAAACACTTTTGACGAATATGTATACATACATACATGTTAGTTAAATGAACTTTAACTATTGAATATATATATATATATACACACACACACAGACACATTTTTAAGGCAACAGAAGCATAGATAACAAAACATAAATAATATGAACACTTTTATACCAAGGAGTATCCATAATCGAACAAGATCACCGACATGCAAACACGAAATAAAAACACAAACCATAGGGGGTTTAGATATACCTTCGGTTAGTAAATAAATGGTTGAGACACCGAGGTTCAACGGACAAGTGCTAGTGATACGAATTAACGAAACGCGTGTATAAACCCGTGTAGCGGCGGCAGCAGCGGCAGAAATGGTGGCGGTGGCTGGCGGCGAGCGGCGGTGTGGCGGTGGCCGGTTGTGGGTATTCCTTTTGAGAGTGTTTTATTTAGTTCTTGCAACAACAACCAACAAAGACCAACAAAGACCTAACATGTATTAAACTTGTATACTCGCCAACATTTCTGTTGATTTTATTTTAATACATGTTGCAGGTTGATAGTTTGGACGTTGAAGAAATCAAGCTAGGGTGACTTTAGATACACACCTTAGAAAAACAAGAATTTGAACAATGTTTGAATTTTGATGATGTTTGATACAATTTTGGCTATGTTTTGCTTTGTATGACAATCTAGTTCTTATTATGAAATTTTGATTAATCTATGTTGACACAAGTAGCGTTATGATGCTTTGAGCGATTTGTTCGTCCAGCCCCGATGTTTCCGCCATCGGTTGGGGTGTGACATCTATACCCTTGGTAAATAAATATACAATGTCTACTAGGGGCAAGTATATTGTGTTTGAAGCTGTTTGGAATAGATGAACCACACTGCTACATCTTATGTTAGATTTGATTCAAAATAATTAAATTTGACTATCTTACTAAAAACTCCCTTTCTGTTTTCTTTGAATTTTTACTTTATAACATATGAAGTTTAAAACTCAAAATGAATTGTTATGATACCAAGGAGGGCATATAGCACATACGATGTTGTGTAGTGCCAGGCAACTTACTTGATAATTATGTCCTTTTTTTCATGATGTTAAGTTTTGTTTTTTTCTTTTTAAGGTGAGGAATAGAGCTGCAGAATATTGATTATCACAACTGTAGGTCCCGATAAGGATCGTCGGATAACGATGATTTCTTGTTTCGGGTGCTGAAACGAGTGCGAAATCCCCGTTACGACACAAACCGAGTGAGAGAGTAAACATAATAAACATGACATCATGATGTGATTATCCTTCAAGTGGGTCACTTGCGGCTCTTCGTGCTTCGTCTGTCGATCTCTGGGGCGCACGACGGAGTAATGTCACGACGTCGGCCTTGAGCCGGACCTAACCGAGTCGAACCGAACCGAGTCGCGTCCACATAAAGTGTACCAATAAACTCCCCCTTGGACGCTGCTCGTGATGGTTCGTTTTTCACATTGTCGGATCTTAAACGGCCTTCACGTTTTTCAAACAGGAAGTGTATCAATAAACACCCCCTTGAATGATGCTCGTGAATCTTTTGATCTTCAATACTTTTGGATCCTTTTGGTGTTGATGAGTGGCCAACTGCAACTCGATCATCTTGATCTTCTGATTGCATCAATGTCGTTTCTTCACTTTACGGCTTGTCATCTGACACGTTCTCTTTTGCTTTAGCTGATTCGAATACAACATCTGCACACGCAACAGAGCTAAACACGTAATGAGAATAACCGCTTGGAATATAGTCAAATTAATCAAACGATACATATGAGACCAACTCTCAATCAAACACCAACCGACAACAGTTTGAAAGTTTAAAAATTGATCAATTTTAATCCTTTAACTTTCAAATCTTGTTAACTTCGAACGTTTATGAAGGTGCAATTGTTTTCCAGCTTAAAATCAGGATTTTGGGTAGGATAGACTTGAGTTCCAACATCGGTCAATCAAAAATAAGATAGAAGCAAAATCTTTTTGGCTTTAAAAAAATTTAGATTAAAACATACCTAAAATCTTTTTGGTATTTTTCATTTTTCAAATGTAAAGACGGAAAGTAATAAATAAATATATACAGAGATGCAGAAATGAAGAAATGTAAATAAATATTTACAGACATTCTTTTTGTGAGTTTCGAGGGTAAGAGAATCATATCAGTGTACGGTTACGCCAAAACGCTCTTGTTGTTCAATTAGTTAACATTTAGATAAGCATCCTATAACGATTATCGGTATTGTTGTCCACTTAAGCTCAACTTATCAGATGTAATCATGTTTAAGTGATACGTTAAGGTATGATTTATACTTACCGACCGGTGTTCATCCACTCACGACACATTCCCGTATCAAGGTATGCACGAAGAGTTCATCTTACTGGTGAGTATACCATTTATCATCTGTTTTGCCGTATAAAAATGTGAGAAACTCACTTATTTTTTATTGAATACAAGCCCTATGTGATAGAATCACGTATTGATGAGGAACTTGAATTTCATATGCATGAGGGCACAGGAGCAAGTCCGTGAACAGGTTAGTACCAACGTACAGACAAAGAGACGAACTTGACTCCCGCATGAAAGCTGTGATATATTATCACTTATTTTTTTGGACAAGTGATTATTGATCACTTATTGAGGTCGTATGGAATATATACACATATGTATGGTATCATGGAAGATCTAGACTTTGTCTCCGTAATATTTCGGTAAAAGATACAACCATGATACCCAGATGATAAACAACATAAAGACCACATATCTCAGAACCTCGGCAATCTCTCAAACGAAATTTTGGTACCAAGACCATATGCCAATGAGCAGTTCCCACCTGGTCTTCAGTCGATTTAGGTTTATATCGCCCTGCACACTTTAAAATGATTGTCAGCCTACCGATACATCGAATATAGAGCTGCTTATCGATTTTCATTTTAAGTTTAAAAAGGTTTAGACAGTCCACCGATATACAATCATTTTCTCTTTTTCTCGCCAGGAAACTCATTTTTTATTTTCTATTGTTTTTTATCTTTTTGGCCGTTTTGAATTTTTCGGATTTGGATTTACTCCCCCTAAAATTCAGAAAGTAAATTCAAACTTGAAAGACATCTTTTTGGATTTTCTGAAGAAAAATATTATCAAAAACGATTTCCCGATGTCGGTTAACTCATGTTTTACCTCAATGCCGTTTACCAAAATTAAGTTTAATTAGAAATGATTTTATCGAATTTTGGAAAAATGAGTTGGCATGTTGGTACTCGGTGCGGACCATGGCAACATTGACGAGTTTCATATTGAAACAATCACGTGTGAGGTGATATTTGAGATCAATGTGTCTAGCCAAAGAGTGTTGTACGAGATGATAATAATTCATAAAGCAACTTAAATATCGACAATTATAAGAGAGATTAGAAATTCAAAACCGTATCCTGCAACTGCTTTTTGCATTGCGAAGAATCTGAGTGCTATCCCAAACTGGATATCCACCCGGTGTGGATTTCAAGGTCGATTTTGCAGCTACATCAATTATCCAAGAAATCTCTTCACAGCAACAAGATCATAAACCTCTGGGTCCGGCTGGTCTTCCACATTGCACCAGCGAAGGTCTTTATCTTTCTCCTTCAGAAGTAGTGTGTGGTTGTTCAATCCACGCCAAGGCATCCGTACACTCGGTTGGTTTGTTCAACAAACACATTTTCTTCAGTCACACCATAGAGAAATGCACACTGCACGTTTATCTTGTAGACTTTGAACTTCTTGTGAAGATATAAGACTTGAATCTTTGAAAAACTTCAGACGTGCTGTAGGCGCGTACATTTTGATTTGAATCTATCCTGTTGGCCCGATGAAAGCCTTCAACAATTAAACAGTTGCTCATGAATTTTCTTGTCTAAGATATCAACTTCATTCATCATCATTCTTTCACCGGACATTTTTTTTGTCTTTTTCTCTCTCCATCAAAGGCAACAATGTTCTCCTAGATGTAACAATGTTTCGGAGCCTTATGTCGCCGATCTTGTGTATGGAAGCTCCGCTATCAACAATCCTAAGACTATCAATAGTTTCTCCTGGAACATCCTGCACACTCATTCACAGATTAGTTGGAAAGGGGGACCCAAGCCTTCACAGACTTGGGTCGTCCGTTGATGTATTGCAAAATACATCTTTTATTCGTGTACAGTTTGTATAGTTTTCGTTATATTTAGTTTTGTTTTTCGTTAGAATATGCATACTATTGATAAAATTGTGTTTCGCAGGTCTTGATGTTTAAAGTTGCTGGAAACCGAGTAAAACGAGTTAAAATATCGAAAAGTCAAGTCTTGAAGCATGTTGGAAAGGTCGGGGAGTTGAAATAGAGTTAAAAAGCTGAAAAATCACTCTCTGGCACCCCGTGAGAAGTTTTCTGGCACCCGGCGAGAGACTGAAGGTAGTACATGAAAAAAAAACAAGGTGGCACCCCGCCACCCATTCCTAAGTGGGTGGCGCCCCGCCAGAAGGCTGTAGCTGGCAGACTTATTACGAATTTAATAATGGGTTGTGTTGAAAAGTGATATAAATACATCTTTAACTTGGAAAAAACCCTAGTTATGATATTGGGACTTCTTGGGCGACTTGTTAAGCATTCTTGGAGCAATTTTGGAGTTCTCGAAGCATAGGAATCATTGGTACGAGTTCGGGGAAGAAGACTTGAAAATCTAATCGGGTTTTCTAGTTCTTTATTCTTAACTTTTCTTACGAAACTTGTTATGATGAATTTGTGTTTAGACATCTTTGATTTGTTTTCACGTTTTAACATGCTTGGCTAAACTTTTAAGCCACCTAGACTTGATGAATGGATTAATATGAAGATTTTACGGTTTTTGTTAATTGCATGATTATTATGGGTTGATTGTGTTTTGTAAGAAGTTTGGTTTAATGATTTGATGTATATGCATGCTTTGAGTTGGTTTATTGTTATTATTTGCTTCATATGATTTTTAGTGACGGTCTATATCACGACATAGAGTCATGTTAGGGTATAGGATTTCGGTGAGTGTCTGTATCACGTAAGAAAACCTTAACTCTTTAGGGAGAATTCGCCAATAACCCCTAGAAGTAATTGGTTATAATTTACTAGGTCTTAGTGTTCTACTAGTCCTAATACCTGGAAAGTGAGGGGCTATTGGTAGGTCTTACCCGTCGAATTGCTTTAGATAGTCCTTGGAAAAGGTCGTGTCTTAATTTACCTGTCGGTTTTATTAGTCTATCAAGTCAAGTTAATTAATTCAAACTACCCTAGATCTATGATTGGAAAAGAGTAGGTCAACATTAGGGTACTTACACAATAATTAGACAACTGGAAAGGCGTCTAATAACCAGTAGAATTAACAGTCTAAGTAGTTCCACAGGTTTCTCCTTGAGAAGGGTCGAGGGACATAGTTGGTTCTTAATAGGTTTAGTACTTAAAGATCCCGGTTCCATAATTCGTGCATTTAACTTAATCGGTAAGTCTTTAAAAACAATCCAGGATTCTTGTCTAGGTGGCCTCGCTCTCCATATAAGAAAAGCCCTTTAGTCTCCATTCGTATTTAGTCTAGCTTTAGTTAATTTAGTAGTTTAATATAGATTTCCTTAGTTTTTTCGTAACCCCCCCTAAAACAAATAAACAAGTTAAGTCGTGTCTGTCAGCATCTGTTAGAGTCTAGTTTACGTGATACATAGAGTTTCGTGGTTCGATATCCGGACTTCCTAGGTTTATACTACATTGATCGGTACACTTGCCGATTGTGTGGTTTTTGGTCGAGTTTAGAATTAAAGCTTTGTAGTGTCTAGTTTAGAGAGTCTAATATAGTTAATTTTTATAGTCTCTTTAGCACACATCATCCGTCATCATCGAGAATTATGACATCCATTTCCCGATGATTCGGAATTGATGTAGCTCCCCCTGAAACAGTTACTGGTTTTGGTTTCCAAATCTGTTTTTGTTTTTCATTTTTAACTTCTAACTTAACAGACTGTGTTTGGATAGCCTCTGGTTTTAAAACCTTTTCAATTTTATTTTCTTTGTTTCTTTTTCTGTTTCATTTCCCGTTGTTTAACAAGATGAGGGTCCTGTTTTGGTGAAACAGATCTTTTATGGTAACTGTTACCACGAGGGGCATCAACTTTTGCCTTTCCTTTTGTGAGATATGGACAGTTTCTGACAATGTGTCCATTCTCACCGCATTCAAAGCATGATCTCCGCTCAACAAACCTCGGAGTATCATAACTGTAAGAGCTTGATGATGAACTTCGTGATCTTGAGGTACTTGGTCCTACATCACAACCGTTTGTGTGTTGTGTGTAGTTGTTTTGACTATTTCTTTTCAAAATTTTACTTTGTTTAACAAAGTCCGTGTTGGATTTGTTTTTGAAGGTTTCAATTTTATGAGTCCCTCTTGATTTCACAAAGTTCACCTTCTGAACCTTTTTCTTGTAACAAGCTCCCTCTGTTTCCACCCTCGGTTGTGAAACCTTAGGCTTTTCAGCTCGTTGTTCCTTTGGTTTACCTTTAAAAGCGATAGGTTGTTGCTTTGTCGGTAATCTTTAATTTCCAAATTGTCTTCTAACTTCAGCTTTTGGAATAGGATCATACTGAGTTATAGAAACTCTCGGGATCACTTTTCCCAAAAACTTACTTGTAGAATCCTCGAAAACTTTATCAATCAAAGATTGATTGACATTTTTGATTGGGAAATCTTTATCTGAATATATTTTACTATCACTGACTAAAGTGTACAACACGTTATCACTTTTAACAGTAGACACTGTCTTAGTGATATGATCTATCTCTTTTCTAACAGTAGAGTGCACAACAGGAGTAGGAGGATCACAAAGAATATGATTCTCAATAGGAATGTCTACTCCTTTTCTATCATCAAGAGATGTATCCTCATTACTGACATCTGATTCATCATCTGACGAATCATAGTCCTCAACAGTTGGAGGACTTTGTTCCGTAACAGATGGCTTTTCTTTCCTATCAGATGAGCCCTCCGAGTAATTGTCCAATTTGAACCCTAATCCTGTAGTGACTTCCTCATAATCAAGAGGTACACTTGGTTCAAAACGAGGCATTTCCTCCTCATCGGGCATTCTGGTATAGTTGTGGCTCAAAGGAGGCGGACACGACTTATACCCAACGCCTTTCACACTCCCTTTCAGCTTTTGAGCTTTTGAGCATCTATAATGTGATCAAGCACATATCGGGAGTTAGAATAACTCTCCAATTTGAGCTTGATCGCATCATGCTCGCACTTTGCCATGGCTAGCTCTTTCTTTGTTTCCTCAATGATATTAATGTAGTTATTAATACCAGTTTGTTTGTTGAAAACAATTTTTGTTAAGTCAGAACATTTTTCTTTAAAGTTTCAATTACTGATTTGAAATCTTTTTCATTACGAGCTAAGGCCATGTTTGCCTCTTTGCATTTCGACAGTTCAATAACTAAACTCTGACTGTGACTATGAATCATTTCAGATCCATGTTTCAATTCAGCACAACTATCACACCTATCAGATTTTGGTTTATCAACATATACCTGACAGGATTCATCCTCAGATATTGATCCATCTGCCTCAGAATCAACAACCTCCCTTGATGGATATTCGGTTCTATCCTCGCTTGAACTTGTAACATTTTCATCTGAACTACCGCTGTATCCTGAACTGTCATCATTTCCCGAAGACTCACCATCGCTGACATTCTTGATAATTTCGGCATAAAACACAGTTCTTGTTTGATCACCGTTTCCCAACTGTATGGCCGGACCACAATCGACAGTAAATATGCACTTGGATCAAATTAAGGTTGAGATGTGGAAACTTGAGGTTGAGGGAACCAGGCACTCAGATCGAATTGGGGTTGAGATGTGGAGACTTGAGGTTGAGGTTGAGGGAACCAGGCACTCGGATCGAATTGGGGTCGAGATGTGGAAACTTGAGGTTGAGGTTGAGGGAACCAGGCACTCGGATCGAATTGGGGTTGTGAATGGACTTGAGGTTGTGCAGCATGTTGTGGTCGTGGAAGATAGGCATTTGGATCGAAAAGCTAACCATACGATGTTTGAACACTTGTTGAAGCTGACTGGGGAAAAGGGACTTGTATTGGACATAAAATCCGTTTGCAGTTTTGGTTGCTGACTAGAACTGGCTGCAGGATTAATCCCTCCAAAGTACATTTCCAGATTTTGAGGAACTGTAATGCGTTTAGCCTTCCAGATTTCTTCTTCATTCTTGTTTTCGAACTTCTAAACGAATTAATAGATACTAACAGTATCTAAAACACCCGTATGTTTTAACAATTCAATGAATGGACTCCACTTTGGGGGTAGAGCATCAGCAAACCTTGCAACCATTTCCTGTTGATTTGCAACAACATGATAAGAAAACATTTCACTAAGTAAACGATAAAAACGAGTTGTCATATCATTTAATGTTTCATTTTCCATGAATAGAAATGCTTCAAATTTCTTTTTCAACAAATCTTGGCGTGTCTTCCTTGTAGCCTCATTTCCTTCTCCTCTTGTTACCAAGATGTCCCATAAGGCTTTCGTGTTAGTACAATAAGCGAATTGATGATAAATGTCTTTGTGGAGTGCTTGTGTAAGGATAGCAAACTCCTTCATTTCCAGATCATATTCCTTTTTGTCGCTTTCCAACGTATTTGCCAAGGTCGTTGGATTTGTTCCTGCTTCTTCAAGAGCTGTGTTATATGGCGTAGTGAAACGCGTCCATAGCTCGGTGTTTTTGTAGGTCCCGAAATCTAAGGATCGATAACGAACCGAATCACTTGTTTATAACAAACACGGTTACGTGTGCGGAATCCACGTAACTATGCCAAATCAAACATACAAAGTAATAACAACAAAGGATTAATCAATGAAACACACTAGATTGATTAAACGGGATGAGAACCGATTACAAACTGATACAAACACAGTTTAGACAGAATTTCGACAGAGTTTCTTTACTGGTATTATCTCATCTGCCTTCAAAGTGAAAGCAGACTTGGTTTATATAGTCCTTGGGCCCAACAGTCGACGAAACACAAGGTGTCTCGGCGAAACGGGATATGGGCCAGATATTGGGCTTGAAGCAGCCCATTACACGACGAATCAAGTGTGATTCGTCATGACTGTCGGCGAAACAGACTTAATGAATGTTGTTCTGTTTCGTCATGATATGTTCGACGAAACAGACCTGTTTCGTCGAGGACTACATCAGCTGTTCTGTTTGCTGTAAACAGACAGCAAACAGATAGAACATATAAACACATAATAACCATTATACCCTTGTCATGCAACATGCATTGTTCATTAAACATTACATATCAAAAGGAGACAAACAAGTCAGACACAAGTGGATATGAGGATATCCGACTTGGTCGACATCAAATACATACTCGATAAAAGTTAAAGACCGTACAAAATACATCACTAAGTACAAGACTAGTTACAGACACTAAAAATGCATCAACAAACTCCCCCTTGTCTGTTACTCGTCTTCGGTCTTCTAATCTTCTATCTCAGTGTTGTTCGGACCACGAACTGCCCGAATGTATGCCCCGGTAGTAGCAAAAACACGCTACGCGATGAAACTTTAAAGCTTGACGTGCGTCCTGATCTTCATAGAAAATATCATGACGATATAATCTGCCTATGTCAGCCTCGGACATGTTGACGATCCACATCGGATCCAACATCCGGTAATTTGCACGATTATCTCTAAATACAATCACGGCTTCATGCGTATCCGAGTCGTAGCACCATAATGCCATGTCTTCAAGAAAATCCTGCTGCATAGGCATCAATGGGATTTTATCTACGACCCTCGGAGGCTGGTACACAAGCTTGTATCTGCAAGTGTTGGTTTCAGGATCAAGAGTAAACTTGATCGGTTGATAGACGGGGAATTGTGGCTTGTATGATTCATCCTTCCAGCCCGACTTCTTGTTTACTTTAATCAGTCGCTCAAATAAAGTAGCGCCATCGTAGTTTGAACGATTAATTATCTCAAGCCTCGTCAACGCAGCAACATCATAAAAGGGCAAAGAAAGAATGCTCAGCAGTGAGTTGAAATACAGGATTCCGTATTCACGTTTGATGGCAACACAGTGAATATCCTTAACAAACATCCAGCATAGAATTCTTCCACTTGGCTTTGCCTTTTCAAATTGCAAGTAGTCGACTTGAGCTTTTTCAGGCACAGGCTTGGAGACTTTAGATAGAAACTGTTTTCGCCATTCAGAGAATGCATCTGTGTCTTTTTCAGACGAATTACGATTCTTTAAGTGCTCGTCTATGTCATCAATATTCTCCTTCATCCAATCTTCATCAAACGAAGCGAATTCAGTACCATTTTTTCGAACATACGTTGATTTTGTTGCTTCGCCTTCAAACACGATCTCATCAATATCTTCCACATTAGTTGTATTAGTCTCAGTCGACATTTTATCTATCTCAGCATCATCAATTTCTCTCATAGAATGTAGAACAATCAATTGCTCCTGAGAAAGATCTTCTATTAACTCTCCTTCTTCAAGCAACTCTCCCGTAAATGGATGAATAGCCTGTAAAGCAATATCAGCACTGCTTACGACAGAAGAAGTACCTGCGATCTGTTGAACTTTTCCAGTAGAAGTTCCCTGAGATGATTCGACCACTGGAGGTTGAACTTCAACAATTTCTAAAGATGTAGCGGCTGGCTGCTTCTGTGATGTACCAGAAGTGTCAGGATTCCCTTGGTCTTCCGTATCATCATCCTTTTTCTTCAGTACTTCTTGTTGTTTACAATGACAATCCCACAGAGCAGCAAGTCGTGTTTGAAGTATAGAGTTATTCTTCTCTCTCTCTTCATCAGCAGCCTTCAAACGAGCATTCTTGGCTTTAAGCAAAACAATCTCAGCTTGTTGTCTCTCTTTCACCGTTTGCTGTTGACCAATGGTGGACTTCAAGTTGTTAATTTCCACCGATTGTTTAAGCTGATCATTCTTCGTGAGATTAATGAAATGAGATTGCCTTTGAATCCTATCAGCAGCTGCTTCCAGATGAGTGAATAGGTATCTGTTCTTTTCGTCTTAAGAATATCCGGAAAATACCCTATTACGTTCAGAACTGATCTGCGAAGTGGTTGCTCTGATTGCAGAAGCCATAGTTCTTTCAGGAACTGCCTGAGGGGTAACAAATGGAGTTTCAGCAGCTGATGTAACTACTGGAGTTTCTGTAGCTGATGTAACTACAGGAGCTTCTTGTACAGGCTCCTGAGGTACAGATGAAAGCTCTTGAGGCACAGGTTTTCTAGTATAAGTACTCAAATATCTTCTTGATTTCTTCTTTTGAGTTTCAGCAGCTTTCTCAGCTCTCCTTTTTGTTCTTCTTTCACCTTCAGGATCCTCTGGAACGTATGCTGGATCATCTTCAGTTCTAATCTTTTTATATCTTTTCACTCCACGTATATCGATATACACTTCATATCCAGGCTCGACTATATGATCACTAGAGCTAGAATCAGATTCATCATCGCCACTTGCTGAAGAACTACTAGCCAATGTACCACCAACTGCACCCTTGCTCGATGCACCAACAACACCAGTATCACCACCATCATCGCCTTCACCACTACTGTCATCACTATCACACCCAGACTCATCTGAATCAACCGGGTCAGGACCAAATTTCTCTATCCTTTTTCTTTCCAACTCAGGCTCTTCGTTGTCAGATTGGCTGTCATCATGACGCCATTTATCATTTGCTGGAGCAACATAATCAGGATTCTCAAGTGCGCCAAAAAGCTTCCTTGGAGGAACGCTTTCTTTGTATCTTTTGGCGGCAAGATTCTTAATTAACCTTAAAGAGTTGAAATTCATCACCTCTATCTTCAGAAGATCATTGCCAACTTTAGGAAGGTCAGGATGTTGAACATTCATAATCATTTGAAGAAAACGCGGATACATCCAAAACTTGTTCCTGGTTGTTCTACTTCCTGTCCTTGTCATATTTTCTTTCATGTTGCTGAAAATATACTTTGAGATGCTAAACGGTTTGTTTAACACCAAAGTAACCATGAAACCAACGAGATCATCTCCAGCCATATCATATCCAGACCGTCTATTGCTGAGACACTGAATAAGAATATGCAATAAAAACTTGTAGCGTAATGGAAGATCACCTTTGTTGATTTGTTTGACGAAAATGTCTCCAGTACACTTCATCCGTAGCAAACAGCCTCGTGAACACATGATTGGGATTGAATATGGAGCATCTTGTTGATCTTGTAATTGTAAAACTTCGTTCAATATATCCGGAGAGACAACAACATCCAGATTATTCACTCGACCCCTTATAACATCTTTTCCATTCACTTGTACGACGCTTGCAGAATCCCAGAAAGCCTTGATAAGTGATTTGTAAACGGGCGTCGAGAATGTAACAGCATAATTAATACGTGACTCCCTGATCCACTTCGTGATATCTTTCAATTCCGTGAGCTTATCATCAGGATCCAGATATGCAACTTGATTATGACGCTTCTCTGACATAATCTCCTCTTCAGTTTTGTTTTCCTTCTTTATCGCCTTCTTGCGTTTTCATTCTTTCGGTGCCTTTGGTGCCATCTGTACATGAAAATGTCCATAATAAGCAACAATTACATTACTTATGCATTTAGACGTGTATGGATACAAGTTCATGTATCCACTTAATAGATAACCTATCAAACCATGTCTACTGTGAACAAACAGCAAAAACAGAAACCTGCTAAGGCATGGACGACGAAACAGAAACACTTCGACGAAACAGAAGATGTGCGACGAAACAGATCTGATTCGTCGTTGGTTTGATTCGCCATGTCTGTTTCGCCGTTTCTGATTCGTCGTCTGTTTCGCCGTTTCTGATTCGTCGTATGTTTGATTCGCCGGAATTAGGGTTTAATCGATTCGTCGATTTGGGGGTTTTTCTGTTTCGCCGTTTTGGGTTTAAACAAAGATCAGTTTTCAAACACAAACACATTCAACATCATTATTTATACCCAAACCAACTTATGAAAACCCATATATGATTTCCGATCCAAAAACCAACTTGAAACATTTGAAAACATCAACAATCAAAAACCCCTGTTTTGTTCTATGAAACCCAAACCAAAAACAAACATCAATCAATGTAAAATAACCTAAATCTAACAGTTCTTGATAAAAATCATAACAAGCACAAGTTCAGATCATTAAAACAATAAGTATGATAGGTTTCCGAGGGTTTCAAAAAAAAAACAAACGGTTCAAAATGTTCGGAATGTGAACCGGAACATTTTACTACCTTTGATTTTTGTACGGTTTTTGATAAAAATAAGGGTTGGTGAACTTGGATGATAAAAGATGATGATGGGTATTGTGTGAGAAGAAGAAGGAGAAACTGTTGTTATCTTGAAAAAGTGAACAACAGGGACCCATTTATACACCGCCTCATTTCGACGAATCAGATACTTCGACGAAACAGGATTGGGCTCGACGAAACAGAACGAAGTTGGGCTTACACTTGGGCCTGAAATTAGCCCATGACGAAACAGATTTGGGCTCATGCGATTCGTCGTAACTTCGACGAAACTGATCTGTTTCGTCGTCTCAGTTTTGATTCGCCGTACACATTCTATTTCGTCGACATTAATTTTTCAAAACACAGAGGCATGAAAGATTTTTGCAGACTGAACAAATTATGATTTAAAATGAACACTTTCCCATTTTGTTTTAGTTTCCAAATGCAAGAACATGTTATGAAGTAGGTTTTAGGCTTTCGGTAGAAAACACCAAGCAACAACTTTGGCTTAATCAAAAACGAACTTTACAAATAACACTAAAAACGAATTTAAAGCGTGGTAAACTAAATGAAAATGCAATAAACTGAAAAAAAACAGTAAGCAACTGTACAAATGCAAACTTTTTGCGAATCTCAAGGATAAGGAATCATACCAGCTTACGGTCTTAGTCAACATGATTTTGATTTCTGTTTAAAGCTCTGGATAAGTATACTACCTCGATTATCGGTATTGTGCTCCACATAAGCTCAAACTGATCAGACGTAATCATAATTTAAGAGATACGATTAACGGTAAGGATTATACTTACTTGTCGATGTGAATCCACTCACGACACATTCCCGTATCAAGGTATGCACGAGAATTCATCTTACCGGTGAGTATACCGATTATCATCTGTTTGACCGTATAAAAATGTGAGAAACTCACTTATTTTGATTGAAAAACAAGCCCTATGTGATAGAATCACTTATTGATGAGGAACTTGATTTTCAGATGCATAAGGGCACAAGAGCAAGTCCGTGAATAGGTCAGTACTTTCGTACAGCAGAGAGACGAACTTGACTCCCGCAAAGAATCTGTGATATATTATCACTTATTTTGTTTGGACATGTGATTGTTGATCACTTATTGAGGACGAATGCAATATGTACACGTATGTATAGTATCATGGAAGATCGTAGACTTCGTCTCCGTTATTTTAACGGTTTGGGATACAACTATGATACCCAGATGATAAGCAGCATAAAGACCGAATATTTCAGATCTCGGCAATCTCTCAAACGAGATTTCGGTACTAAGACCATATGCCAATGAATGGTTCCCACCTGTCTTGAAGTCTGTTAGGTTTATATCATCCTGCACATTTTAGTCTGATTGTGAGTCTACCGATACATCGTTAGTAGAGATACTTATCATTTTCTTTTTGTTTTTCATTTTGAGCACGTTGACCGACCACACCAGTGAACATCATCATTTTCCTTTATCCAAGAAACTCATTTTTTTTTATTTTTTTTTTTTTGAAATTTTCATTTTTCAAACGAAACGACAGAAAGTAACGACATCTTTTTGGATTTTGAAATTTTGCAATGTTTTTGTATTTTCTTGAAATTTCTCCCCCTAAAATACTAAAAGGTTACAAAAACTAAAATCTTTTTGAATTTTTTTAAAGTTTATAAAGAAAATATTTACAAAAACGACCAGCCAAAGAAGTTTACTCGGGTATCACCTTAATGCCATTGACCAAAAGTAGATAATCAAAACGTGATTTATCAAAAGCTTTTGTAAACAGGTCGGCACGTTGGTGATCAGTGGGGACATGAACGACATCGATTAACCTCTTGTCAAAACAATCACGTATGAAGTGATATTTAATGTCGATGTGTTTAGTCTTGGAATGCTGCACAGGATTTCTAGTGATCTGTAAGGCAGCATTATTATCAACAAAAATATGAGTAGATAGGAATTCTAAACCGTAGTCGCGCATTTGTTGTTGTATCCAAAGAACTTGGGAGCAACAACTCGAGGCAGCAATGTATTCTGCTTCACATGTTGATGTAGCAACACACGTTTGCTTCTTGCACTGCCACGTGACCAGACGATTTCCTAAGAACTGACATCCTGCTGTTGTTGATTTGCCATCGATTTTGCAACCACCGAAATCGGAATCACTGTATGCAATTAATTCAAAACTATCATCCCTAGGGTACCAAAGACCAAGGTCCGGGCATCCCTTCAAATAGCGAAAAATCCTTTTGACAGCTGACAGATGAGAGGCCTTCGGGTTTGCTTGATATCTTGCAAGCAGGCACGTTCGATACATGATGTCAGGCCTCGAAGCAGTGAGATACATGAGAGATCCGATCATGGCGTGATAATACGAGGAGTTGATGCTTTCACCCTTCAAATCTGGAGTAATCCCGTGATTCTGCGGAAGTGGAGTACCAATGGGCGTTGCATCTGACATTTGGAATCGGCTCAAAATGTCACCAACATATTTAGTCTGATGGATGAATATCCCAGACTTTGTTTGTTGAACTTGTAGGCCCAAGAAGAAATTCATCTCCCCCATAGCGCTCATTTCGAACTTTTCTTGCATAACACGTTCGAATTGCCTGCACAAAGATTCATTAGTAGAACCAAATATTATATCATCAACGTATACCTGCACCAGCAGGAGATCTCCATCTAATTCCTTGATAAAGAGTGTGCAATCAATAAGACCTCGTCGAAATCAATTCTCCAGAAGATAGTTGGATAAGGTTGCGTACCAAGCCCTAGGTGCTTGATGTAAACCATAAAGAGATTTGTTGAGCAACCAAACCCGATCGGGGTGAATAGGATCTTCAAAACCTGGAGGTTGTTCGACGTGCACCTCTTCTTGAACTATACCATGAAGAAAAGCACTTTTGACGTCCATCTGGTAAACTTTGAATCCTTTGAAAGAAGCATAAGCTAAGAAGATCCGAATAGCTTCCAGACGTGCAACAGGTGGATAAACTTCATTGTAGTCAATGCCTTCTATCTGGCGAAAACCCTGAACAACCAATCTCGCCTTGTTGCGAATAACCACTCCACGGTCGTCTTTCTTGCATTTGTAAACCCATCGAGTGCCAATTTTCTAGTAATTTTCCGGTTTTTCAACAAGCATCCAAACACCAAGCTTTTGAAATTGTTGCAGTTCGTCCTGCATGGCTTCAACCCAAGAATTATCTTTTAAAGCTTCCTTCCAAGATTTCGGTTCTTCTTATGAAACGTAACACGCAAAGGACCAATCGTTTTGAAGACCAGATTCTCTAATTGCTGTATATAAACCAGCATTCTGGTTATTTCTCAGCTGATTACGCGTCTGCACACGGCGTTGGACATCTCCTATAATGTTCTGCTGGGGATGGGTATTGTGAATCCTCAATTCAGGATTTTCAGGAATACTAGCATTAATACCCAAATTGTTAAGATTAAGATCAGCAACCAACTCCGCACCGGCAATATGAGTGGAAGTGGATGCATTTCCTTCAGCAGTATCATCATTTTGCACTTGAGGAGTTTCTAAAGAAGTGCCATGAACAGGAACAACTGGGGCAGAAGTGCCTTCAGTCGTATCAAGATATTCATCATCTTCCGATGACTCATTGTAGTCAGTGGCATCTTCAAATACCTCATTTTGAACAGTATTGTTAACTGAATTAGAACCTTAGGGCTAACAATAACAGGTCTTACCAATGGCGAACCAGCAGCGTTGTCACTATCAAATAACATTTGAACAGCTGCAGATTCTTCATCAAAGGTAGGCAGATTAAAGGAGTCGAATATCCCATCGTAATCGAACATCCAAGGATCACCCGGAGATCTAACAGGATTTGTGTACCTTTGAACCCTTACTTCGTTCCAAAGCTCAATCTTTTTGGTGGTTAGATTCCAAACACGAAAATTTGGAGTTGCATATCCAAGGAAGAAACCTTCGATAGCTTTTGCACCAAACTTTCCATCTGGGTCAATCATGGTACATGGACCGCCAAAGGGTTCAAGGAAAGAAAGATCCGGTTTCCTTTTCTGTAGAAGTTCGAAACAAGTTTTGCCATGCCTCTTAACTGTAAGAACTCTATTCAATGTGTAGCAAGCAGTCGACACAGCTTCTACCCAGAATTGAACAGGTAGCTCAGACTCTACCAACATAGTTCTTGCAGTTTCAATAATCGTGCGATTCTTCCTCTCAGCGACACCGTTTTGTTGTGGAGTATAGCGAGAACTGTATTCATGAAGAATGCCTTTAGAAGTACAGAACTCATCCATCACACGGTTTTTGAACTCAGTTCCATTGTCGCTTCGGATCCTTTTCACTTTCAAAGTGTATAAATTCTCCAACATTGTGAGAAGATCCTTGAGGATTCCAGGAGTATCACTCTTGTGTGCCATGAAAGCTACCCAAGAAAATCTAGAATAATCATCAGTAACAACCAGACAGTAAGCATCTCCGAATGTTGTCTTGTGCTTCATAGGTCCAAAAAGGTCCATATGAAGACGTTCGAGAGGCATGCTAACAGTGTTGATTTTCTTCAGAGGGTGAGATTTCTTTGTTTGTTTCCCTTTCTGGCACGAAACACAGATATCTTGTAGATGAAAACTTCTCACAGGCACACCGTTCACAAGATTATTTTTCACCAAATGGTTCATTTTTCTCAAGTGAATGTGCCCCATTCTTCTGTGCCAAGAAATAGACTCCTTCTCTGTGGCTTTTGAGACAAAACATGTTACTTGCGCAGATGACGTAATAGCTTGGCTCATATCAAGAATATAAAGATCATTAACTCTTGGAGCCGATAAGAGAATCCATTCATCAGGAATCTTGAATCCAGGTTTAAGCACATAACAACTGGCATCATCAAAATGCACGGTGAACTTCTTATCGCAGATTTGCGACACACTGAGAAGATTATGATCAAGTTGACGAACATAATTGATCTTTTCGAAACATACCACACCATTGGAGATCATTCCTTCTCCGGTGATATATCCGCCTTTGTCTCCTGCGAACGCGACATAGCCTCCTCTAATATTTCTCACATAGTACAGAAGCCGTAAGTCGCCCGTCATGTGCCTGGATGCCCCACTATCAACAATCCAATGACTACTGATAGTTCCTCCTGGAACACCCTGCACACATCATCCAATGATTAGTTAAGGATGGGGACCCAAGCCAAAGTGGTCTTGGGTCGTCCCTGAGAGTCACGAATAGTGATCTCAATCTGTTGATGATTTTCCAAGCTAACAACTCTCCCTGAACTTTCACCCTTCTTAGGTTTCCAAGTTTGTTTTTGTTTACCAGATTGAGTTTTATAAACAAATTTTGAAACTTCTGGTTTTAAAGGTGAACTTGGTTCCCTTGGAACAAATTTGACCTCAGTTTTTAAAGCCTTTTCTATTTTCTTCACATTTTGATGTCGTTGTTTCGTTTCTAGTTCTTTAACAATTCTTTTATCATGTTTTGACGAAACAGTACGACATTGAGGGTGAATCATTTCAGGTGGTGCTTTCTCAACAAATTTCTCTTTAGGAGTGTTTGCACAATCTTTGATGATGTGCCCAAACTCCCCACATTTAAAACACGTTCTCCTCTCAACAAACTTAGGAGAACCGGATCGACGATCAGATGTTGAACCTGTAGAACCTGAGGTACTTGCCTTTTCATCACACCCGTTTGAATGTTGAGTGTAATTGTTTTGACTGTTACGCTTTAAAATCTTGACTTGTTGTACAAAATCGGTGTTTAATTTGTTTGCAAAAGTCTCAATTTTATCAGTACCCTCAGATGCCACAAATCTGACATCATTGTTTTTGTTTTGATAACGAGCTCCTGATGTTTCAACTTTTGACTTAGAAACATTTGACCTTTGAGCTCGTTGAAATGGTTGTTTACCCTTAGGAGTAAAAGGTTGTTGCTTTGTTGGGGATTTTTGATTTCCAAATTGCTTTTTGATTTCAGCCTTAGGAATTGGATCACATTGAGTTACAGTAACTCCTTGAATCGACTTTCCCAAAAACTTACTTGTGTTATTTTCAAAAACGTTATCAATCGATGATGGATTGACATTTTTAATTAGAAAATCATTATCTGAATAGATTTTAGAATCACCAACCAAAGTATACAACACATTGTTACTCTTAATGGTAGACACAGGTTTCTTGTCATCCATGACAGGATTAATCACTTGTTTGGCAACTTGTTGCACAACAGGAATAAGAGGATCACAAAGAATATGATTCTCAATTGGAATTTCTATTCCCTTTTTCTTGTCAAGTGATTCATCCTGGTCATTAGCATCTGTTTCATCATCAGATGAATCATAATCCTCAACAGTTGGAGGACTTTGACTCACTGTTGTTGAAGTTTCTATTTCAACAGATGGAGTTCCCGAGGAATGGTTTGGTTTGAACCCTAATCCAGTAGTAAATTCCTCATAATTAAGAGGCACACTGGGTTCAAAACGAGGCATATCCTCTTCATCAGGTGGTGCAGCATAATTGTGTCTCAAAGGGGGCGGACATTTCTTATACCCAACACCAGTCTTGTTTTTCTTCAGTTGTTGAACGTCAATTATGTGATCGAGCACAAATCGGGAGTTAGAATAACTCTCCAATTTTTGCTTGATCGCATCGTGCTCGCATCTTGCAATGGCTAATTCCTTTTTGGTTTCCTCAACGATATTTATGTACTTGTTAATACTAACTTGTTTGTGATAAACAACTTTAGTAGTTTCAGAAACACTTTTCTTTAAATTTTCAATTAAAGATTTAAAGTCCTTTTCGTTTCTTGTTAAAGCCATATTTGCTTCTTTGCACTTTGACATATCAACAACCAAACTTTGATTGTGACTATGAATTTGGTCACATTCAAGTTACACTCTATCAAATTCCTGTTTCATATAAGCACAATCAGTACATATTCTAGGAGTTTCAGATGTTACCTGACTCGAAGAGGCTGAAACATTTGCCATAAAGGCAGTTTGAAAAGAAAAAGATCCGTCTTCAGAGAAGAACTTCTCCATTTCCTTAGATGCTATCCCAGCTTTCTTGATAAGAACAGATTTCTGAGACTTCAACTCCTCAGCTTCATTCAACAAGTCATCAATAGAAGTCGCTTCTTCTTTCACATCTCCCGAAATAGAACTTTCTTCATCTGAACTCCCGGTATAACCCGAACTGTCGTCACTTTCAAAAAATTCTTCTTTATGAACGTGCTTGATGTGATTGATGATCTTTGCATAGCACGTTGTTCCTCCTCCTTCATTATCACCTCCCCCTAATTGTAAAGACCAATTACACCCTTCATCTATTTGAACAGTCAATGCACGAGTGTTGTTAGATGGTCCAGACTGGTCCTGGTTGGTAGTATTATTCACAGCTACTATCCCTTTTCCACGATTTTCTTGAGTGCCTTGATTTGCATTTGAAGTACTTGTTTGATTTCTGAACGGATTCTGATTGCCTTGCTTGGCTGGTCGGGTGCACTCACGTTTGAAGTGACCCTTTTCGCCACAATTAAAACATGTAACCGCTTCTTTATCAAACCCGTACTTCGTTTCCTTCTTACTATCCAAAGAACTTCTTCCTGTTCTACTCATGAAATCCCTTGCCCTTCTAACTACACTTGCAAACGCCCACTTTATATCCATCAGCTCCATTTCATCACGATCGATTTGTTGATAATCTTCGTTGGTCATACTGATGTTCCCAATTTGACCTGCAACCAAACCGCAGTATGCACTGACCATTGTATTAATGAGTTCCATGTGCTCCGTTGCTACTTCAATGCTAACTTTTGAGAGGTTCGAAGTATCAACTTTGACAGTGTTCGTGCTTTGGGGTGGAGGATTGTTGGTATAATGTGCTTGTTGTGGTGGTGGTTGGGCTTGAGATGAGGGTATTGACTGTGAAAGATAAGTACCTAAGTCAAACTCTGTTTGAGTAGTAACTTGAGGTGGAGGTTGAGATTTTAATTTGGATAGCGATTGTGAAAGATAAGCACCTAAATCAAACTCTGGTTGAGTAGGTTTGAATGGAAACGGAGATGAGTTTGTGTTGGAAACAAACGCCGTTTGAAGCTTAGGTTGCTGAACATAACTAGAACTTGCAGAAGGAGCAAAACCAGGCAAATAAATTTCTGTGTTTTGAGGAGCTCCAATCCTTTTAGCTTTCCGATTTTCCTCTTCGTTCTTGTGCTCCAACTTCTGAACGAATCCATAGATAGTGACAGTTTCCCCATCCAAAGCACCAGTATGCTTTAGAAGTTCAATGAATGGACTCCATACAGGAGGTAGAGCATCAGCTAAACGTGCAATCATTTCCACATGACTTACAGCAACCTTATAAGAACTCATTTCACTTATCAAATGATAGAAACGAGAAGTCAAATCATTTAGAGTTTCATTTTCCAAAGATTGAAATGATTCAAATTCTTTCTTCAAAAGATCATGACGAATTTTTCTAGAAGCTGCATTTCCTTCTCCTCTTGTTTCCAATGCATCCCATAAAGCTTTTGTGCTCTTACTATAAGAAAATTGATGATAAATGTCTTTATGAAGAGCTTGTGTTAGAAAAGCAAACGCCTTCTTCTCTAATTCATAGGCTTTCTTGTCTTCTTCAAGCATATGAGAAATACCAGCGGCAGTTGATGCTGCTGCTTCGAGTTCCGGACTACATTCAGTAGTGAAACACGTCCAAAGTTCAACGTTTTGCCCTTGAATGTATGTGTGAAAACGACCCTTCCAAGATGGATAGTCGTTCATATGATTTAGCTTTGGCGGGCGATTGTTGCTTCCCGTCTCACTCTCACTGAGCAATAGATTTTGAATGTTTTGATTTTGATTAGAAACCATTGCCCATTGACCTGCATTTATTGATTGTTGTTTTTGTGGCAATTGGTACATTAAATCGGAAAGCGAAGGCTGATTTTCACTTGGTCTTGAGTCCGAACTCCAATCCCACAGACCTTTGTTACTCATGTTTAATATATAAATGATAATACCTGGTCAAACAGTTGAAAACAAACAATTAGAACACTTCTGCAAGTCCACTGTGTAAAATTGGCACACACCCGACGAAACACTTTTCACGAAACAAACTTGTTTCGTCGAAATGAATGTTGACGAAACAGACTTGTTTTGTTGAAGATATTATGACGAAACAGATTTCTGTTTCGTCCAAGATATTTTTGACGAAACGGATTTGATTCGTCGCCTACTTGTTTCGTCAAGGATAAGTCTCAGACAACTAGATATTTTTCTGACACAAGTGATGTTTGTAACACCGTTTTTCAACGCAGCATGCTTTTATCAGAAAATAATGATAACAATTTTTACACTAAAGTCAATTTAATGTATAATATGTTATAACACTTAGGTTTCAACAATTTATAGATCAAGATCACAACAATGATAAGAACACTATGAAGATTGTCAAGAACACACTCAAGAACATGAGTTTTCCGGTCAGTTGATAATTTTCCGAAACACGAAAATACACAAGATTTTCACTAAAAACCCGGTTTAAAGCATGAACAAACAATCTAACTAGGTTTTTGATAAAAATCTTTAGCAAACAACAAGAAAACAACCAGATTTTATGAATATTTTTCCAGAATTTATGATTTTTCAAGAACAAATTTTCAGAAAAACACACACAAATACTTGATAAAAACCGAACAATGTTTGATTTTAAACAAGGATTAGAGCCAAATGCTCTGATACAAAATGTAGGTCCCGAAATCTGAGGATCGATAACGAACCGAATAACTTGTTTATAACAAACACGGTTACGTGTGCGGAATCCACGTAACTATGCCAAATCAAACATATAAAGTAATAACAATAAAGGATTAATCAATGAAACACACTCGATTGATTAAACGGGATGAGAACCGATTACAAACTGATACAAACACAGTTTAGACAGAATTTCGACAGAGTTTCTTTTCTGGTATTATCTCATCTGCCTTCAAAGTGAAAGCAGACTTGGTTTATATAGTCCTTGGGCCCAACAGTCGACGAAACACAAGGTGTCTCGGCGAAACAGGATATGGGCCAGATATTAGGCTTGAAGCAGCCCATTACACGACGAATCAAGTGTGATTCGTCATGACTGTCGGCGAAACAGACTTAATGAATGTTGTTCTGTTTCGTCATGATATGTTCGACGAAACAGACCTGTTTCGTCGAGGACTGCATCAGCTGTTCTGTTTGCTGTAAACAGACAACAAACAGATAGAACATATAAACACATAATGACCATTATACCCTTGTCATGCAACATGCATTGTTCATTAAACATTACATATCAAAAGGAGACAAACAAGTCAGACACAAGTGGATAGGAGGATATCCGACTTGGTCGACATCAAATACATACTCGACAAAATACATCATTAAGTACAAGACTAGTTACAGACACTAAAAATGCATCAACAGTTTTGCCCTAGAACATAAGTGTGAAATCGACCTTTCCAAGATGGATAGTCGTTCATATGATTTAGCTTTGGCGGGCGTTTGTTGCTACCCGTTTCACATTCACTTAATAACAAATTCTGAATGCTTTGATTTTGATTCGCTACGAATGCCCATTGACTTGCAGTAATGGTTTGTTGTGGCATCATATTTTTCATCCAAGCCGTTACGGAGGTCAGATCTTGAGCCGTACTTGTGACAACTGTCAAATTTACATGTATCCGTACAATTAATTAATATTGATTTATGCTTAACGACTGTGCTTGATTTCAACTGATGATATGAACTACTTTATGATTTCTGTATCATACATACATGTGCATCACATTTCATACTGTCACAACCAATTACTGCATACAAACTTTAGTGACATACATGATGCACAAAGCACAGATTGCACAGTTAGCGGATAACTCAGAAATATATAGACAGTGTTTTGAGGCTCAGTATGAGCCAGAGACAAAGTACTACACCAGTATGGAGTGTAGGGAAGTAAGGACCATAAAATTTCGTCACTAGGTGATAGTTTAAGTGCCGGAAAGTGCCTAAAACCCACTCAAAGTGCAGAATTCTGCATCACTTAACAAAATTCAGCATTTTAACATGCTAGTAATGTGCAAAAACATGGCAAAATGGTCCTGTATGCTTTCCTAAGTGCCGGGAATTAAATGTGTCACAAAAAGTTACATAAAAGACACTATACTGAATAACTTAGCACTTTAACGGAACGGTATCTAACCGAACAACTGGACATTACCCGGAACACTAAAATATTTCAAAAAGCATTGTTTCACTTTTTCTGAGCTAGTTATGGTTCCCGAGCACTATAACACACTACATAATTCATGAAACACCGAGACACTAGACTTTTACCACTTAACCTCCACAAGTTACCCACTTTTACGAACAATTTACATCTTACCCCCTCCCCCCTCATATGACCGTCCCCTAAGGGGACCCCACACAAAGATTGTTTAAGTCTTCTTATATCTTCCTAATCTTCTTCTTGGATTATGTAAATCTTGTATGTACTTCACTAAACACTTTACCCATTGGTTATTAGAGATTATGTTTAAATAAACACTTATCTTTCCCATTTATTCACCACAAAATTTCCTTCTTCTTCTCCCCATAAGTCACGGCTAAACATAGTCCCACCATCACCAATTTTTTTGATCATCATCCATTCAATCCAAGTGTATCTCAAGGTGCTAGAGGGTGAATTAGGAGGCTTGGTGTTCACGGATCTTGAAGGACCTCTACCACAAGCTTTTATCCACTTGATTTACACCATTGTTCTTCCCTAGCTTTAAGCTAGTTGTAAGACTTCTTTGATCCTTGTTTACCTCATGTTTTTAGTGGTTAAAGATTATATTATGATGAAATCATATGAACACTAAAAGAACACAAACATAAATCATGAACACAAAGCTTTACATAAAGATGAAACATGATGAAACAATGTTAAAATGTAGTTGTTTTGAATATGTTGATGTTGGCTTGATGATTACTAGTAATATGATGGTTGATCATCCTATGGAACTTGTTAGAGTATGATTAAAAACATGGTTTAACAAGTTAGAGATGATTATGTGCTTTCATGAAATAATCATCTTCTAGACTAACATGAACTTGAAAGTAAAAATGATTTTTCTTACAAAGTAATAAACCTAGTGAACTATTAAACTTGTAAATCTAAGGCTTGTGAATGATTTTTCTAAACAAACCAAGTTTAAAAGACGGACTTTGAAAGATCATGATTCTTACATATACTTACACTATTTTTGGAAATAAAATAAGTATATGCATGCTAGTGAAACATGAAAATGTTGTAAATAAATATTTTGTAAAATGTGTTCACAAGTTGTGAACATCTAAAAATCCCGAGAATGAGATTTTTAACAAAATTAAACACAATTTGAAGGGTAACTAAACCCACTAAACACTTCACCGAGTTACTACGCGTTTTTATAAAACATCAAGTTCATGTTGTGTTATAAATAGAATAATTTTGCACTTGGTAAGTGTAATATTGTTTAGAGTATGTTGGTTGATTGTTTGGATGATTTTTGAAAATGAAAATGATAAGCTAAATTGCATGGACACCTCCATTTACAAAGGAAACTATGGTGGATTTTTCTAAAAATTCCAACACTTAGAAAATATTTTCTAGACAAGTGTTTACTAGTGTATTTTTAACTTGGTTTTTTTTTTAAAATATACTTCGCCATAGGTTTTTTTACAAAAATACAAAGTATCGGATGTTGGTTTTTTTGTAAATAAAATGGGTAAATATGTATTTAGAATATATATTTTATACTAAGACACATGTGTGAATATTTGTCTACTATGTGGAGTGGTTATATTATTTTAGGGTAAAATGATATAACTTAACAAATACCATGAAAATTACAACTCCAAAATAATATCAAAAGTCACAAGGAATGAATATTTAAGTTACATACCGGATATTGTGAAACCGAACGCAAAAACGTAACTTATGAAATATTCCTGAAAATACCCTTACAATATATTTTTGGTACATATTATTCTGGAAACGAAAGGGATAAAAATATGATTTTTATACATATTACCAAGTATATCATATTTTCGACAAAAAGAAAATATATTATTTTTGGGAGATAAAATATATATTTTCCTTGTATATTTAGAAAATATATAATTTTTGGGAAAGATATATATTTTCTTGGAAATACATTATTTTTGACTAAATAAATTATATATATTTTTTCTAAGTGGGACATAAAAATATTATTATTTCGGAACTACAACATACATGTATAAATTACCCCCATCTTTGGGAAGGAAATACGAAGTTAAAATACGTGAGAAGTATTAATACGAAATATTGTTTAAACAATTATTCCAAAATAAAATATAATTTAAAGTTAAAATAATTTATTTTAACAAATAATTATAACTTGGAATAACACAAGGAACGCAACTCAAAACGTTAAACTCTAAGCCAAGGCACGGCCCGTTCGTCTAATAGACGTTAGTACACTGTAGGTAGTCGTGTTAGCTGCGGAGATTTGAGTTGACGATACTGAAGACGTACTACTGTGAGTTCATGTCCCCCTTTTCTTTTAACTGTTTTCAATTTTATACTTCGGGGGTGAAATACATGTTACGATTATATACAAACGTTTTATACATGGTATGGTTAGCTTAAGGAGGGTTACTACTTAGATCATGTGAGTGGTGGGTATAGCACTTAAGGCCATTAATCATCGTCATAGGACCGAGTGACATGAGTGATAGATCTATTCGGGTGTAGCGAGCCCCACCCCTGAGTCCGCTGAGTGGACCATGAGGTGACTATGTCTTATTGACGAAATCTGCTAGGTTTGAGTCTTCCTACATCACTTCACACATACCATTGGCTTTGCAACCCAGTGGTGATCTCTTTTTCATTATTGCTACATACCAGGGACTTACATACTTACTTACAACATTTTCAAAGGTTTATACATACACACAAACGAACACATGAACTCGCTCAACTTTTGTTGATGTTTTCAAACTACATGTATTTCAGGGAATTTATAAGTGGATCTGGCGGGCGTTGGAAGTTTTTATGCTGCGTTATTAATAAAGATGTCATCCATGGTCTTTGAGTTTGGTCAGTGTGTCTCTTTCTTGGACAAGACACGCCTTGCAAACCTTGGTGCAATTCAATATCTTTTGATGAGTCCTTAATGAACTCATAAACATTTTGTATGATTGTAAAACTTGAAACTGAAGTCTATGCTTTTGAAACAAGGTTGTTATGATTTAAACTTATCTTATGGATGACAAATCTATAGTTTTATCATATAGTTGATGCTATGATTGAATGCAATGATATTAAAGAAGTCACGCCATAATCACGCTTCCGCAAAAGTCAGGGTGTGACAGCTTGGTATCAAAGCTACGATCGTAGCGAACTAGGATTCTTTCTCGAGTCTAGACTACGATCATTAAGGCTCTCATGAAAATGTTTTACGACATGTTTTCATTGCATACATAAAACATCCAGATCCAGGGAACAAACATTTTTACAAACAAAAGACACAAATCACATTTCAAAGAATTCGTTTATAGTTCAGTCTTAGAGACTGAGGGTAGATCAGTCTTAGAGACTGGGAAAATTGAGTCTGAGAGACTGGGAATATTGAGTCTTAGAGACTAGGAAAATTGAGTCTTCGAGACTGGGAAAAATTGAGTCTGAGAGACTGGGGAAATTGAGTCTTAGGGACTGGGGAAAAGTTTAGTCTGAGAGACTGGGAAAGTCAGTTTGGGAAGCTGGGAAGTTTAGTCTGAGAGACTAGGAAGGATAGAAAGATTCGTAATGTGAATACTTGATTGTAAATTACCTTTGCTTGCAAACACTAATTGTTGGTGACTACTATGGATATACATACTATGATTATCATGTATCGGCACACGTGTCCCTTGATTAAAAAGCGAGTTGTCAGACATTGACAACCCTACGGCCACCGCCACAGATAATGGGATTACAACTGTGCTAGAGATATTTACGTCTGACACTGAGAGTGATCCTGATATGCTAACCGATGACGAGGACGACTATCAACAGTCCGCGCTACCAGATTTTGGTCATGACTTACCCTTGCTGATGGCATCTCTGATGTTGGTGCATATGTCTGTTGACTTCGTCTTGTATCGAGTCTTGTAACTACAATGATAGATTAAGTCACGTAGATCTAGAAAAACGAGAAACATGTAAAGTAGAGCCATTCCACATAAATAGAAGGGATTGTCATTCCACACGAAATGGCATTGGCAATTTCGCATGGAATGGGCTTGTCAGTTTCATGGGGAATGGATTTACTATAAATAGGAGACTTAGTCATTTCATTTGCAACTTTTGGAATCTAGAGCCAAGGTGTTGCTAGTGTGTCTCTAGCCTGTATATATCTGTCATATCAATACACGAGACTGTTCAAGTGATTCCAAGTGTATAACAAGCTGAACGAAGATTAAATCTTTGTATTACGCCTCTGATTTGATCCGAGAATTCTTCTGAACGACTCGTTTGGTCGTGAAAACGATCCTACAAGTGGTATCGGAGCTCAGGAGGAAGAATTCTTACCGATTTAGCTTGTTTTCACTGAAAATTCTATCTTCTACTCATTCTTTCATGTTTTTTTACTGAATTTTTCAAAATTGAACGGGATTTTACGGTCCAAATCAGCTGTTTTTTTTATATGTTGTGCGAAAACACTTGATCTACAACCCTACAAAGTTTCAGATCCTAATTCCTAGCCGTTTGGGAGAAATCTGAGTTTTTCGGTCCGAAATCGCGTGACGTCAGACATATTCCGTGCGAAATTAACTAATTTCGTTTGAAAAACCAAATTCCGTTTGAAAATCCGGTTTGAAACGATAATTCCGTTTGGTAATCCCGTTTGAAAGGGTATTTTCGTTTGGTAATCCCGTTTGAAAGGATAATTCCATTTCGAAATCTGGTTTGAAAGGGTAATTCCGTTTGAAAGTACTTATTCTGTGTGAAGTTGTCTAATTTCGTGTGAAAATGTGATTTCGTTTGAATTTGTACAGTCAATTCACACGAAACCAGTCTTTCATGTGAATTCATCGGCCCAATCATATTCTGGTTCAGTCTGTACGGTGTGTATATCAAAACATTTTGTCGGCCATTAATTCAATAGATTGCATGTGAACAAATTGCTGCACAATGAGAATTTAGAAGATATTAAGATGTCGGCCACTTTTTAAATAAAAGAGAAAGGTTTAAACGGTTGCATGTGAAATTAAACCAGATCTGTTGATTGAAAGTTTTGACATCACGTGACTTTTAGTTTGTTTAAGTTCATCGGTCCAATTGAAATAGAGTAACGTCGGTCATTGCATTTGATTTGTCGGCCCAATCAGTTAAGTATTAGTGGTATAATCATAAGCTGGTCTAATCATAAGCTTTGACTGAATATATCTCTCGGCCCAAGATCCATATACAATCGGCCCAATCAAAACGTGTTGACATTTAAAATTGTCTGCCATAAATTCAAAGAATTGCATGTGATAAGGGAGGCCCAATTAGATTTCGAGTAGTATATTTTGTATGTGATGTGTCAGACCAATTAATTGCACTTTTAAATAAAGATCGAACGACCCAATCAAATTAATTTGTGGGACATTAAAACAATCGATATTGTGATAATATTTTGAAGTTTAATGAAAATCAAATAAAAATAAATCAAATGCTGTTTGTTTGAATTGTGTTGTGGAATGTGTTAGTAATCATCACGTGATATACTTTTGTTGAATCATCACGTGATATACTTTTGTTGACCCACCCGATCGGGTCACAATCCGAGTTAAAGGTTTTTGTTTTGTTCAAGTTAAAGTGCAACAAATCGAGCGGCAAACCAAACGAGTTGTCACCCGATCCTAATCAGTTCTATTTGTCTGTGTTTCAAGTGATTTGTCAAGCATCGGATACTCGCCCGAGTTTTGTAAATTTCTAAAATGAAACATGGATTTTGAAGATGTTTTTGCGTATTGTTTTTATGAATCTCAGCCATTCTATCCTCAAGAAACAAAAGAAAAAACAGTTTTAAAAGAAAAGGATTCAAAAGGTGTTTCAGAAAAAGCTCCGGTTTTTTATCAATCGTCTAATGAAGAGAGTGACAACGATGAAGAGGAAATCCGGAGACTTGAATATTTTAAAAAACAACTTTCACCTGAAAATCATAATGGGAAGTTATTTTTTGCAGGTAAAATTGAAAAGATAAAAGAAAAACAAGCTGCAAAAAGGAAGAATCAAAAGGCAGCAACTGTTAAAGAAGAGGTCAAAACTGAGAAAGATGAAAAAACAACAACAACTGAAGGACAAATCAAACTTGGTGTGAAAAAAGTAAAAAGAAGAAGTCAAAGCTGAAAAGGATGAAAAATCAGAAACAGTTGAAAGTCAAATCAAACCTGATCTGAAAAAGCAAGTTGATCAAATTCCAGCTGTCAAGATTGAGAAAGAAGAAGTTGCTGTAAAGATGCCTGAAAAGTGCTTAAACTGTGATAAATCTGAAGCAGACAATGTCAAACTCTTGAAAAATGTGGAGAGTTTGACATTGGAAAACAAAAATTTGAATGAAAAAGTAAAAGATTTTCAAGATAAAATAACATTTTTGGAAAATGAAAAATTGAAAACTGAAAAAGATTTTGAAAATAAAATAAAATCTTCAGAAAATGAAGATTTTTAGATAAAGCTGGAAAATAAAAATATGAAAGAAAATGAAACAAAACTTCAAAATCAAATAAGATTTTTTGAAAATGAAAAATCTGTTCTTGAAAAGAATAAAATTGAAAATGAAAAAGCAATAAATTCTCATGGTGAAAAAATCTCTCAACTTTAAAAAGAAGTTGAGAATGGTAGAAATAAAATTGCTGAGTTAGAAAAGACATTGAAATGTTTTGTGACCTCATCTGCATTGCTAGATCATATATGTCCAAAACCGATCAATGAAATTCCAATAAGTGACAATGTCACAAATTATGACAATGTCATAATTGAGGATTGTGATGATAAAACTGATGATGAAAATGAGAAAAAGAAAATATTTTTGAAATTAAAAGAAAAATTTCAAGAAACTGTTTTACATTCCACTGAAAAGGTGAATGCTCAACGCAAAAATCTGTAAAGAAGAATGTGGAACAAAAACAAAATGTTAAAAAACCGAAAAATTTTCAAAACAACAATAAAAGTTCATCAGTTCAATCATTCAATCATTATAAAAAACCACAAAAAGTTGAAAATCAAAACTCACAAAAAGTTGGTAATAAGTGGTGCAGATTTGACCACGGTGCTCAAAAGTCAAATCAAGTTTCCAGGAGAAGATGGAATGAAGATTCTTCAAAGAAAAATCATTACAATGATAAGAAGCAGAGAAATGATGAGTACTACAAATCAAATCAATGCTATGATTTGAGTGTGTGGTTTGAAAGTGGAGATTGGTACGATAACAGAGTGTGTTACAACTGAGGTTTTCAAGTACACATTGCTGTTAACTGCCAGAGACAGAGATTTGAGACAAGAAGATATTATGAATGCCAAATCAAATGTCATATTGCAAGAGATTGCCCAATGAGATCAAAGAGAAGATCGAGGGCTGAATCTCATGGAATGGTGAAGAAATCAATCAAAAGTGATGAAAAGCCCAAAGAACCGAAAGTAAAAGAACAAAAAGTGAAGCTTTCACAAGGGCAGAAAGATTGACTAAGAAAGAAGAGAAAGACAACAAGGGAGTATCTAGAAAGGATTTTGTCCTCGGATACAACCAGAAAATCAGATAACAGTTCTGATAAATCGTTTTGTTCTCCAAAGAATGATCAGTCAAGTAAAACGAATTCATCAGATACAAATCTGAGCACAGAAGAAAGAGTAAAGAAAGAAAAAGTGGTTAATCAAATGATTAACAAATCAAAGAAAGTGAGATGTTCACTTCCTGGCGATGAATTTGTTTCTTCAGAAGCAAAGGAGCCACGTGTTGGCGATGATTCTGATTCGTCAAAATCAGAGGAGCCACAAGTTGAGCTCAAAAATGAAAATTCAGTACCACCAATGGATGACGTAAACTTTCCACCATTGCGAGCTGAAAATTTTAAACAAAAAGTTGAGATTTCAAATCAATCTTTTTCTGAAAAAAAAGATTTTGATGTTGAAAAAGCCTTTAACCCCAATGTTCTAAATATTTTTGGAAAAATGGTCGAGGGTAAGGTAAAAGGGGTTAAAGAATTTTATGAATAAAAAAGATATGTTCAAACCCCGAGTGAAAATAACTCGGATACACCCAAGGCTAGTCAGGCTTGGGTGCCTGCATTCGTTGCTTAAAATCCTGACTTGCCGGAACTCCCAGGTTGGTAATTGGGGAGTAGGAATCGGCATTTTTCTTGACAATATAACAGATGTGAAGGGTGGTTGTTATGTGATATTTTGACTTACAAGTTTAATCAAGGACATTAAGTTGTACTTGATTCAACTATCTTACAAGTGGTATGTTTGTTGGAAATTGTTTTTGTGATAAACCTACAAGTGGTTGAAAGCAGTGTGATGAATTAAACTCCATATTTGTGAAATGGCAAACAAAACTAATTTTCCGAAAAAACCATTTTGATTAAAACAAACTTAAGTGTTTTGAAATCACAATGGGAAAATAGTTTGTTGTCAGGGGGAGTTCTGATTGTTTATGCCAAGTGGATGGCGAATTGAAACAATTCTCATCAGTTTGTCATTTTATTTGTACAGTCTATTGTTTTCAAATTTTCCCGGAAAATCAAAATTGAAACATATTTTGATTTTAGGGGGAGTAAGAAAAAATTTAGAAATTTTGAAAATTTGAAAAAAATACAAAAACATGATATAATCTAAAAGGTAAAAAAACATCGGAAAATCAAAATGAGTTTTGTTGTGAAAAAGAGGAAATGATGGTACATCAGTGGACTATCAGTGCACGCTAGAGAAATGTAAAGTTTTATAAAGTTTTAAACAGTCTCACTAGGGATGTGTCGATAGGCTCAGCTAAGACTAGTAGTTTTGCGAAAATGATACAAACATAAAGCAAAAGGCCTAAGTCTGGTGGGAAACACGGTCGAACACATAGTACTTAGTTTTGTCCTTCTTTACTGTGTGCCTGCTCAGTAATCGCTGATTGTCTTAGGACACAAAACCGGTTAAGTTTGTGTTTCACAACTTTGCTGAAAAGTCACTGTGATTCTGTGTTTTCTTTTTGCAAAGATTTAAACTTGTTTTATTTCTTTATTTTGTTTAAGCATTGGACATCCTCTGTGTATACGTGAGTATCGACCTGGATGTTATTGCCTAAACGTTCTGCTTTATTTTCTTTGGTGTTTCGTTTAAGCTTTGGACCACCTCTGCATATACTGGAGTATCGACCTGGTGGTTCAAGCCTAAACAACTTCAACTTGTTTTTTATTTCTTATTTTGTTTAAACATTGGACTTTCTTTGCGTATACGGAAGTATCGACCTGATTGTTAATGTTTAAACATTCTGCATTGTTTTTTACACAAATCACAGTTGATGAAAGTTTAAAGGCATTACGTGAGTTAGTGTATTGCATGATGAGGGGATATGCTAAGATCGTGGGGCGCATAAGACTTTAGTGCTATCTAAATATACCTTAATCGTATCAGTAAGCATTACGAACATCTTAGAGGAGTTTAAGTGAATCACAATATCGATGATCTAGGGTGAATTGTTTAAAAGCTTTAAGTGGTAATGTTTAGATCAACGGTGCAGCTGATTTGTCTCAATAAACTGATATGATCCTCTAATGCAAACTCATAAAAATATTGTTTGTAAATATTTCTTTACTGCTTTTCATTTAATCAAAAATCCAAAAAGATTGTCGACAACTGATGTTGAAAAGCTGATATTCAAAGTTCAAGTGCTAAACAGGTAGAACAGAGGTTTGGGAAAGTTTGTTGGAAATATAAATTGTTTTTGAAATGACTAAATGACTCATTAATTTGAAACCAATTTAATCATTTTAAATACAAGTGATAAGCATAAAGTCAAATCTTACTTTTGGTTAAAGTATGTGCAGGTATGCAGCTAGTGAATTCCAGACTGCGATGCCAGCTTGTCGAAAAGGGGAGTCTGAAGTCGTAAAAGCCAGGTTCCTGATCTTGTTGCTACGAAGAGCCAAGAGATGGTCCTGAATCTGTGAAAGCTGCTAATGCTGAGAAGATAGAGAGTGCTATATCAGATTACGATCCCGGAACAACTTAAGGGGGAGTCGGTTAGCAAAGGGGAGATTGAAGAGTGAAAGAGCCAGACTCAGAGTCTGAAGAATAGCTGATAATGGTGATTGAAGAGAAAGAGAGAGTTTGAAGGTTGCTTCAGAGTCAAATACTTTGAAAAAAAAGCGTGAAGACTGAACAAGACTGAAGTTTTGACGTACTGACGTTTCGTACTGAAGACTCCGTCAACATCCAAGGGGGAGACTGTTGGTGCATATGTCTGTTGACTTCGTCTTGTATCGAGTCTTGTAACTAGAATGATAGATTAAGTCACGTAGATCTAGAAAAACGAGAAACATGTAAAGTAGAGCCATTCCACATAAAAAGAAGGGACTGTCATTCCACACGAAATGGCATTGGCCATTTCGCATGGAATGGGCTTGTCGCTTTCATGGGGAATGGATTTACTATAAATAGGAGACTTAGTCATTTCATTTGAAACTTTTGGAATCTAGAGCCAAGGTGTTGCTAGTGTGTCTCTAGCCTGTATATATCTGTCATATCAATACACGAGACTGTTCAAGTGATTCCAAGTGTATAACAAGCTGAACGAAGATCAAATCTTTGTATTCCGCCTCTGATTTGATCCGAGAATTCTTCTGAACGACTCGTTTGGTCGTGAAAACGATCCTACATCTGACAAGAATCCTCCTGTCACTCTTGTTTCAGCCCATGATCACTTCATCGCTGGTCATCCCGATGGTGAACGCACCATGGCTCCGATCCTCGACAATGCGCTTCCTGTGGACATACCTTCTGAAGGTTGGCTACTCAAGGAATAATTGATGATGACGTTGACATGTTATTGATGGTCCTTCTGATAACACCCATAATGATGGAAAGTTAGACGAGAACGTTCTTACTAATTACACATTTTGAGACCCCTGTTAACAAGCTACCCTCTGATTCTAACATGCATTCGATTTCAGACTCCTTTGAGTCTGTGACATCTGCAGCCTTACAGACAGCCGGATTACAACTTTCTACTACTGACGCAGACAACGACGACATGACTGCTGCACTATCACCTGCTTGAGGCACCACACCATTACACGGCACAGAGCGTGTTCCTGAGCTAGCCTCTGCACCTTTTTGGGTCAGCTTGATGTTGCACCTGCTGATCCTGCACCCTTGCTTGATTATGACTATGTTTTGGTATACCGGACCTTACACCCCTTATACCTAACCCAGTACCGGCACCTAATGATCTCCTCATCACTTGAGACGTTTGTTCCTGCACCTTCACCCGCCGATATTGCTCCTATGGATACCGACGTCCAATGCGGCAACATGCCTATCGCTTTCTCTCAAGACATACCCGCACCTGGGAAAGGTACTCCAGGTCAGCACCCGCGTAACGATCCCTATTGCTACTACAACATTTTCTATAACCCCACAGGCCGCACCATTTGCTATATTCACCTCTACATCGCTGGACGAGCCGTTTTGATGGTTCCTATAATACACTATGCTGATTTTAGACCCTTACCATCCCTCACATCATGGAGGCTACACACGGAATGAGTGCTCCTGTAACATCAGCTACAGTTTGAGGATATAAGTCGCAGATTTTTTGGAGCTTGAGCTGACACCACGTCCTCCACCTTGTCTATTGTCAGTATACTTTGGTCAACCACATTTAATAAAGATTCCTTTTGAACTCTCGCCTGCTGCTATTACACTTTTCCCAGGTTGGTGATGTTCGTTTCTTTACTATCGAACGACAGATCAGTTAATTACTTTGACGTATATACAAGCTCGAGGAGGAGTTCACGCATGTTAGCAGTTTATTTTTTTTCTTTCCTCCTCCACCTCAGGCACCAGTATAGTTGGTTTCTGGATTATGCGGATTGCATTACATTGGGCAAAGACACTAATGATAAGCCGGGATTGTGGAGACTATGAAGACCACATCTGACTACGTAATTTTGATAGATTAATATATTTAATGGACAAGGGTAGGGTGACCCTGTGTCCTTGTTGATATGAAACATTTTGGAAGACAATACAATTGTGGTCGGGGAATAATGAGAAGCCAATCATCATTAAACATGCAACAATACTTTGTGACCAATGACCAACGAGAGCTCAGTCGCTATGTCTTCGTTAAGCACGTTATTAATCTATATGTGTGTGCTATAATTATAATGCTACGTGCTTACCTGCTAGGCTCTCATTAAACATAATTACCAAATTACTTGGTTATGCTATTATTATTCTAGTGCTTGATTGGTTGGTATGATAACCTATTATGTGTATGTACAAATGACCTCTAAACAAGTATATGCACTTCCTGAACAAATAAAACCTGGCCTAACCAATCTTCTTCTTTGAAGATGTCGATACAAGGGAACGCCGATACCAATAACCATCCGCCAACAACAACGGCAGAACTACAAGAGCGCATCTCACAAGCCATTGCACAACTCGAGGCCCTTCGCCCCAAGCGCAGCGGAGGTACCTCAGGAAATAACCCACCCAACGGCTGTACCTACAAGCAGTTCTTGGAACACAAACCTCGAGAATATGACGGCACTGGGGGTGCCTTAGCTTTTGTGCGTTGGGTGGAGAAGACGAATTCTGTTTTACGGTTGAGCAAATGTGCCCCAGAACATCAGGTCGCGTACGTAGCTGGACTATTTGTAGATGGGGCTCTGTCATGGTCGAACTTTCATGTTCAGGCAATGGGCGAGACTGCTGCGAATGCTTTGACGTGGGACGAACTGAAAGAACTGATGCGTAAAAGATATTGCTCTAGGGCAGAAGTCCAAAAGTTGGAGACTGAATTGTGGAATTTAAAAATGGAAGGTCCAAAGATAGCTGACTATGTGCAGAGATTTGGCGAATTATCACAAGTTGCTTCACATTTGGTGGAACCGGAATCTAGGAAGATCGAACGTTTCATCGGGGGACTGGCACCTCAGATCCTAAGCCTGGTAACAACATCTAAGCCTTCATCAATCATAGAAGCAATCGATATGAGCGTGGCGCTCACTGAAGAAGCGATTAGACAAGGAAAATTTTCCACTCTGGAAGAGAAAAATGAGACTCCCGTAGAGTCATCTGGGGATAACAAGAGAAAGCTCATAAATTTCAAGAAGGTTACTCGGGTGAGTAACGAGAAGAAGGCCAAAAGGGGAAAAGACTACATGGGTATGCTACCTAAGTGCGACAATTGTCTACGTTATCATGTCGGACGATGTAAATATGGAAAATGTGATAACTGTGGTAAGATGGGGCATCCCAAGGAGACTTGTAGGCAATGTATTGAACGTGGAAATAAAGGCCAAGATGATAGCTAGAACCACGGAGGAAACAATGACAACGACAAAGGCAGGACGAGTGAGAAACAAAAATGTGCTCAAGGTTGTCTTAACTGTGGGAGCAAGAAGCATTTCAGAAAATACTGCCCTAAGAAGAATCAGGCACAAGGATAAAAGCTCAGTAGCAGAGCTAGGGGAGCACACCAGGAATCCAAGCGTGGATATCGGTACGTCCCATATTACTCAACGTTATGCATCTGTGCTGCTAGATACTGTTGCAAATGTTAACTTCGCATCTCTAGAGTTTGAGAGTATACTTGGTTTAGCGGCAAGTAAGTTAGATAATCCGCACTTGAAAGAACTAGCTAATGGGAAGCTAGTAGAAGCCAACGAAGTAAATGGGAAACGGCAAGACAGAACCCGGAGAGCGTGAGTTTACGCTTGACCTACTGCCAGTTGAATTGGGAAGCTTCGACAAGGTAGTTGGATGGATTGGTTGTCAAGTGATCAAGAGGAGATAGATATCCGCATCCCGATGCCGAACGAAGAAACAATCTCAACTCATGAAGCAGGGTACGCCTTTACAAACTACAAATTGCTTGAAGGCACGAAAATTGTTTGCGAATAGGATGTGTTGTTTTCTTGACTCATGTCATGGACAAGGGAGCCAAAGAACCAAAACACTAAGACATTCCTGTGATAAGGGAATACCCTGAAGTCTACCCCAAAGGTTTGCCAAAATTATCTCCTCAACGACAAGTCGAATTTCGCATCGATTTGATTCCAGGTGTCGCGTTTGTAGTTAAATCACCCTAGAGGCTTACACCTTCGGAAATGCAAGGATTGATAGTGTAGTTTCAGTAGTGGGGAGAGAAGGAAGATAACAGACCAAGTTTTCCGTTTTGGGTAACCCCAGTCTGCTCGTCGAGAGAAAGGACGATAGCTTCCGTGCGAACATCAGACTACCAGGAGCCGAACGAGCTAACCAACAAGAGTCGGTGACTCTTGCTAAGGATTAACGAATTACTTATTTAACTAACTGTGAGGATCCAACTACTATTTCCCGACTGATCGATGATCGAGTGTCAATAGCTGCAAATTCAGAAAAAAAGTATACCGGGGAAATTGTGGGACAATAACTTGGTTTTAAACGTACACAAAAAAATTGGTGTTTCCTACACGATGCACATAAAAAATTTACACGGAATACGAAACTTTGAGAATCCAGAAAACTGGTACTTAGGACCTTTGGAAACTCTGGCCCAAACTCGTAAAGGTTGCTCAGGAACCACATCTGTTAACTCAATCAAACATCATCATCCTAACATATATGCCATTTCAGTTAACCAAACAGAAAGTACTTGAATTTCGTTTGTTAAAATCTTAACTTTTGTTTCTAACGAGTAGATGTTTGCAATCTCTACTCCCCTTAATGGTAGTTGCATCGCGTTAATTTTCTTCGCTGAGAGCGAACACACATTTGCTTCGGTACTTGGTCATCTCTTCATTTTAGCAGATACTCATTGTTTCATTACCTGGGGACTTATATGTTACGCATGCACCATTTGCTACGCATGCGGTCTCATTTCAAACGCTTCATTTAAGTTCAAATATTATGATGCTAAATCTAATTACTTTCTTGACTCTTTTGCTATCAAGTCAACACACCTTCTTGAAACTTCATTTATTTCAAATTACATTCATGGTTTATCTTTGTGACCATGCCGAAATTCCTTTGTTGATACATACGTTTATTGCCGGGTTACACTGAAACCAAGTCCAAATGCTTGAACTTATCCATTTCGCATATTCAATTTAAGACGCCATATGATGTATCGAGAGCATCATATTCAAATATTTCTGCAAAGGTTCTTTTGCTTCGAGTGGTAGTTAACTTGTGATTGGCCTATAACTCCACCAAATCGTTTATTGATTTCAATACCTTACGATGATACTTTCACAAAAATTGAAGCTTGCGCTAATTTGAGTACTCACTTCATACACGGATTTAATTGTTTATTCAACAACTTACTCTAAAATCCTTCTTGTTTATCATGATTAAAACAGACCCAACACAGTTGCGTGTTAAGAAAATGGTACACGGATTCATTTCATAGCACGATGTACCTCCTAACGATTCTTTCGTTACAGATTGAACACCTTGCATTTTTCATTGCTTTTCATCTTCGATCAAAAATTGTGGCTCTTTGATGTCCGTTTTCAACTGGAAACTTTACGACATTGTGTAAATCAAATCTTCAGATTGTCTCAGTACACTTTCATTTGATTTCAAACACGGTGAACTTGTTCAGTCACCACAATTATTGAATTAGGTCATTATGACACCTTGTGGTGTCGATACGAACTTGTAGCTTGCGCTAATCATGGTCAACCGTTTCACACAAAACTACGTATACTTTTGTTTGACCTGTCATTTAAACATTCCTGATGCAACTACGAATTAAGACAATAATACACCAGATTCACTCGTAATTCATTTGGCGTATTTCCGCAATTCAAGAATGTCAACACACTAAACTTTACCATTCATCTATCCCGAAGTTGACAGGTCATTTTCATGTTACTATCACAATTGAGTTGTTGATTTCAAATTCATATAGCGGATGCTATGGCTTGTGAAGACTCACTTGCGTATTATGACCGATTGTTTGAGGAATCCATAGGTCAAGACTCCACTTTTGTGGAACCCCTGTTAACTGAGTTATGCTAGTCTATACATCTATACGTCTCGTGTCCATTGACATTAAATGCTAGAACACATACCTGCTTAACCATTGGAGTCCTGTTATACATTCTTGGATATACCTGATGTGAATAAGATCTGTTTCTGTTTTGTGGTTATCTACCTCAGTATTATCCATATACATATATGCATGATGTGACACTGAGGAGTTAAGGTAGTACAAATTTCGAGGATGAAATTTTCTTAACAGGGGGAGAATGTGACAACTGTCAAATTTACATGTATCTGTACAGTTAATTAATATTGATTTATGCTTAATAAATGTGCTTGATTTCAACTGATGATATAAACTGCTTTATGATTTCTGTATCATACATACATGTGCATCACATTTCATACTGTCACAACCAATTACTGCATACAAACTTTAGTGACATACATGATGCACAAAGCACGGATTGCACAGTTAGCGGATAACTCAGAAATATACAAACAATGTTTTGAGGCCCAGTATGAGCCAGAGACAAAGTACTACACCAGTATGGAGTGTAGGGAAGTAAGGACCATAAAATTTCGTCACTAGGTGATAGTTTAAGTGCCGGAAAGTGACTAAAACCCACTCAAAGTGCAGAATTCTGCATCACTTAACAAAATTCAGCATTTTAACATGCTAGTAATGTGCAAAAACATGGCAAAATGGTCCTGTATGCTTTTCTAAGTGCCGGGAATTAAATGTGTCACAAAAAGTTACATAAAAGACATTATACGGATTAAGTTAACACTTTAACGGAACGGTAT